>PVIR01024259.1:0-26112 GCA_004026965.1 Petromus typicus | reverse complement strand
GCCTTATGATTGAGTGAGATAAAATCGTGGGCCAAGACTTTAAACATCTCCACAGCGGAGTGTCAGCTATTATCCTCATCATAATGCTGATCACAAAGGATAGTATCATGCCTTGTTGCTTCCTTTCCCACATCATACATGTGCATTTAAGAAAAGGAGAGAGCAGTTTGACTCCGTGCAAAAAGAACTGCTCTGAGGTTGATGAATTGAATGTCAATTTAGTATGGATTTTAAAATTTTCACTGATAGTACAATTTGATTTTATTTCATAGCAAAAAAGTATGTTTCTTAGCTCTCAATAGATACAAAGAAGGCACCGTGAGTAACTTAAAAATTAATTAGCCTATGAGGACAATCCTCTTTAAGAGAAAATACTACCAAAACTCAGTGAGAAGCTCTGCCCCAGGTAAATTTTCTTGGAACTAACATTCAACAATCTTATGCATACTTTTAGATTAGAGCTACATAATCATGTCTCTAAGCAATATGTAATATTATTTTGCTGCCATTTTATGTATGTTACAATCCTAAAACTAATCCTTTCCCTTAGCATTAATTTTATCTGACATCCATAGCAGAGAGTTATGACTCATACATTTAAATTTTCTATGATATCCCAGCACATAATATAGAAAAACTAGATATATAGCCTCCACTAAATATTAGGCTGCTGCCTAAATTTTCAGCATAATGATACTGCAATAATTCCTGCTATACATATATCTCCTTGTACATAAAGAATGTGCACGATGTGAAAACTAACTTGGAATTTATAAGTCAATGTGGGGTTAATTTGGTTGAAAACGATGTATATCTTTAAATTAGCCATATTTTACCCAATCATTCTGCAAAAATGTCTGTTCTTACTGTAATCCAACATATTTTATGTGAGAATCTCTCTTGCTCCGTGTCCGTGATCACATTTTCATCAATAGATTATAATTATTCACCAATTTGGGAAGTGGCTGGTGTGAAAGTTAGAAATAGGGAAATGGGGGTGTCCTTTTTTACTTAATTTCCATCTTCGATTACACATGATGTTGAGCCTCCCTTTCTATGATAATTAGCTTTCATTTTTCTAAGCTGTGAATTGCTTGATTATATTGTTTTTTTCTTCTCTTGCTTTGATTGATTTTTTTCTATGTACCAGTTGGAGTTGTATCTCTGCTCTTTCCTATCTTTGTTTACAATCTTTTGTGGAATGGAAAGTTTCATGTCATAGTGAACAACTTTCCGCTTAGTTTTTGCTGTTTGTGTTCATTTTTGCATCACTTCCTTCTTGAAGTCGCAAATATATCTTCACTGCATTCTTCAAAATTTGCAAAGATTTACTGGTTGGCATTTACATGTTTCTCCACCTGGATTTTACCATCACTGTGAGGTGAATGATTTCTTTTCCATAATGATTATTGATTCGTGATGCCAACTGTCACCTGGTTTATTTTGTGAGTCTATTTCCACATTCTCTATTCTGCCGTGCGGCATCAGCTGCCGATCCATTCTCCCATACAGACTGACTGTAGACTTAAAATAAACCCAGGTTTGCAAAATAAAACACTCAGAATCTGTGGCAAAGTCCTACCCCGAGCTTCCCTTCTCTTGAAAATCAGTATTCTATAAAACCCTTAAAATTGGCTTACCTACTGACTCCAAAGAAAAAGTATTAAGATTTTGAAATAAGATATATTTTATTTATAAGTCATTTTGCCCAGAAATGTTATCTTTAAAATACTGCAACATTGTAACCATGAGTATTTATTTCATTCACTTTACTCCTGTCTTCTTTTTTCGTCTGGCTTTTTTTTAAATAGGGAAGTAGTGTTCATTACAAGAATATTCCAAAATTTATTTAGCAGTGGTATTGCTGTTGGGCATTGTGTACTTTCCAGCTTTTAGCAATTGTGAATAAACCTGTTATAAACATCTTGTATACAAATCTATGTGTACATAGCACCTACTTACACTGCACATATATTCAAGTGTAGAGTTAGGACTAGACTTAGTTATTGTGTACACAAATGTTTAGTTTGAGAAGATATTAGAAAATATTTTCTTTTAGTAGATGTGTGAATTCCCTAGCAACATATGTTGCTTCCAAGGGCTTTAACTCTTATCAACTTTGGCATTGTGAATTTTTTAAATGTCAGCTCTTCTGGGATTCATTGTATCACATTATGTATTTGATTTGGCTTTTATTTTATGGCTAATGATGTTAAAAATGTCTATATACATACAATAGGGATTTTAATATCCTTTTTGTGGAATATTTGTTCAATTATTTCCTCTACGTTTAAAAAATTATGCACTTTCCTTTTTCGTATAATTCGGCAGGCACTATATAAATGATGCATATAAGTCCTGTGATAGATGGAAGTATAAATATTTGCCCCCATCCGTAACCTTGATCTTTAGTGTATTAGATACTATAATTCACTAAAAAAATACACTTCTTTTCTGTCATAGTGAGTGATTTTTGCATCCTATTTAAAGAATTTTCACTTATCTCAATGTCATGACTATAGTCTCCTATATTTTTTCAAGATAATTTCTTCAAAAATTTTGTGTTTTGAATTATAGATTAAATTTTTTAACAAATAAAAGACTTAAATTTTATAAATTCTTTGTCATTATGATTATTTGACATTTCTCAAGAAATTTGTCTATTTCCCATTTGTGCATTGTCAAATATATCCACATAATTTTTTCCTAATATATTTTTATTCAGATATTTAGACCTAAGAGTCTCATTTTTCTGGGATATTAATTATTGTTATGAATTTTTAAATCACCAACTTTTACTTTCTTGATTTCTGTATTTTCAATTTTGTTAATTTACATTTAACTTTTATATCATTATTTTCATTGAGTATAATTTTCTTTTTTCTACTTTCTTGAGTTAGGTTTTCAGATAACTGATTCTTCTTCTTTTGTAATATGTGTTTGTGACCTGAAGTTCCTTTTGCTACATCTTACAAATTTTGATACTTCATAATTTCATTACAAAATATTTTAGTTACCATTCCATACAACATAACTCCAACGTTATTCCAGATCTGACTCAGGCATCATTTAGAACAATGTGCCTTAATCTATATCCAATTGAAAATTTCTACTTCTCCATCTGCTGTTGATTTCTATTTTAACTTCCCATGTTAAAAGCTATGCTGGGCAAAGGATTTAGCTCAGTGGTTCTGTCACCTGTCTTGCAAGCGCAAGGGCCCAGGCTCGATTCCCGGTAATCACATACCATACTGAGCATGGAGACTCACGCCCAGCAGCAATCAGTACCACATACCACAGTGCTGGGCGTGGTGGCTCACGCCTGTAATCCCAGCACTCAGGAGGCAGAGGCAGGAGGATTGCTGTGATGTGAGTTTGAGGCTGAGCTCAGGGCCAGTCAGAACTACAAAGTGAGACCCTGTCTCAAAAAAAAAAAAATGCATATGAAAATAACACTAAGTTTCTACCTTAGCTCAGAAATGGTTATCATCAAGAAATCAAATACTAAATGCTGATGAGATTACAGAGGGGAAAAAGAAAAAAACCCTTCTACATTACTGATATGATGTAAACTAGTGCAACCACCATGAAAATTAGTATGACGATCCCTCAAAAACCTAAAAAGAGAAATTTCATTTGACCCAGCTATTCTCCTTTTAGATATCTTGCTGAAAGAACTAAAGATGGAGCCGGGATTTAGCTCAGTGGTTCCGGCGCCTGTCTTGCAAGTGCAAGGACCCAGGTTTGATCCCCAGTAACCACATACAATACTGGGTGTGGAGACTCACGCCCAGCAGCAATCAGCCCTGTGGGATTGCTGGTATCACTCACACATACCACAGTGCCGGGCGTGGTGGCTCATGCCTGTCATCCCAGCACTCGGGAGGCAGAGGCAGGAGGATTGCTGTGATGTGCGTTTGAGGCTGAGCTCAGGGCCAGCCTGAACTACAAAGTGAGACCTTGTCTCAAAAAAAAAAAAAAAAAAAAGAGCTAAAGAAGTCATATCACATTGATACAAGCATAGCCACATTTAGAGTAGCACAATTCATGATAGCAGAATCTTAGGAGAGACCTATACAGCGATCAGCAGATGACTGGATAAAGAAAATGTGATAGTTACACAATGAGGTACTCCTCTATTAAAAAAAAAAAAAGTCCAAATCATTTGTAGGAAAAATAGACGCACCTTGAAACAATGTGAAATAAAATCAATCAGACAGTTCAAATGTTAAATGATTTCTCTTGTATGAGAAACCCAAAGTACAAATAGCTTAATGATCAAATAAAAGATAAATCGTAGGAATCAGTGGCATAGCAGATATGTTGTGAATGGGAAAGGAATCTAGGGGGCTGCTGAGAGAGCGAAGGGGAAGTAAGAATTAGACCGTGTTATGTACAAGTGCCGAATTCCCACAAAAAACATAGTCACTCTGTTCTACAATAATGTGCTGTTTTTAAAAATAATTTTATTTTAGAATGTTATCTTTTTATTATTTTAGGAAAAAATAAAACAAAATTTCATAAATAATAAGAAAAGAGCAATAGATTTTACACTGTAATAAGTAATTAAAATCATATCACAGGAGTACATACACACCCATATTCATATCTTTTAGTTACAAGTGTTTACATATTTCATATTTAGTGTAATTACTGATGTTCTGGTATGCAAGACCACATCTGTCATTTTTTACTGGGTTAGTATTCCATTTTTGTGTACCAAATTACTAGAAACCTAACACATTTACGCAATGTCCTTTTTTATCTCACAGTCTTGGTAGATGGAAAGGTCTTGTATGGACTATTTCCTTCAAAAATGAAGGTACTAAAAGGGGCTGGATCTTATCTTAAGCTCAACATACAGCAGGTATATCTATATATTATTAAAATGATATCTTGTACGAGGTCCAACAACATGATACATCATTAACCTTGGAAAAAGATGTTAACAGTGGTGCTAAGAAAGGACCAGTATCCTGGAAGTCTACAGATCTAGGTTCAAGTTCTGACTCTGGCGTGTATGAGTTTCCATTGTATCAGCTATATAAAAATATTATTGTACTTATTTGACATGAGGTATTTGATAGAAGTCATCATCTATTTCCTGATCATCGATAAGTAGTAAGCACGGAAACCCAGACATATTTCTGGAATGATAATCATGAAAAGATAATCAAGGGCAAGAAAGGATGTTGAGATGACTAGAAACAATTGGGAAAACTCATGGTAAACACTGGATAGTGAGGGTGTAGTCATGTGCTTAAATATTGGAAGAGATCAGGAAAAAGTCAAAGAAATTGCTATGGAATTATTTATTATGATTGTTTATTTACCCAGTATTTATATGCACGTGTGCATCTATTATTTTTATAAGAAATTTAAATGAAGTTTTTTAATGGGGAAATATTAAATCAGAATGGAATTTATTTTCACAAAAAGAGCCACACTTACTGTGCACCTATTCTGAGACAGGCATTTTTATAACTACTAAGAGTACACTGGTCAATAAGTTAATAAAAGTCCCCATCTTCCTTGATTGTCCAACATTTCCCAAAATGTATTAACTGAGACATCATTATTCCCACAAATTAATCATAAATAAAATATTTCAAAATCCAATAAAAATTTGTGAAGTTCTGTACCATCTGAAACCCAATAAATCCTTTTATTGTTCTCAAAGCCTTGATAATGTAAGTGAAAATTATGAATCTAAAAGAATGGGTATAATGCGTCATGTGTGACACTTATTTCACTTTAGAACTCGTACAAGGAGGGGCATGTATTAATACCTTGCAGAAGATAGTTTAATAAATGGTCAATAATGCTTTAAGTGAAGTTGAATAAAAGAACTTATAAGCAATATTAAAGAGTTGTCTGCATTTGGGTCACGTTCATGTGTAAAGGGTCCAATTTTGAAAATTGTGTCCTACTCTTTGGCACAGCCCCACAGCTTAGCAGCAGGTCAGGAAAAGTGAGTAGCTGATTTGTTTAGGTTTGGAAATTTGTTATTGTGAAATATAGTGGTTTCATTGAGGGAATAGAAGCGAAAGTCCTTAGCAATGAGGAAGTCAAATAATTATGAATCAGGAGTACTTAACAGATCATCTACTTGGAGAATAGTGTTACTTAAGCTTCTGGAAAATTATAAGTAGAATTTTTTTAAAAACTAATTTAGCATAACTGATTTGTGGATACTGGTTAGTCAACTAGAGGTCATTAGAAATATAATTTTAAGAAGCTCATACATGGTTTTTGAAGGAGGCGTGTGGAACCAACACATAAGTTTGATGACTGAATGAAACTATAAGTGAGGACATTCTCAGCCTCCCCATTATGCAGATGGAGTTAGCATAATTATTAGTTGTTTTACCATGAAGTTTCCAAAGGCAGTATACTAAAGCTGTGAATCATGAGTTCAGACTAACATTAGATTTCTAATTCTGTTACTTACTACATTATGAAAGTTCTTAAATAGATAACAGTTCTGATTTATGTATATGCATTTTTATTGACATAGAGAGAGAACATATCAATGATCCCTGCAAAAGGTCTTCATCTCCTATGAGACAATGTAATGTAAGCTGAGAAAGAGAAAGAAAAAGAGAAAAAGAGACACAGTGATAGAGACTTGAGAGAGATGGATCCTGGGCTGATCTAAGCTGCTCTGGGCAGCAAAGACACAGAGCACCAAGGACATCCAGAGGTAATCACTACAGGCATGGGAAGAGGGGAGGTGTGCAGGCCTCAGGAAACCTGCTAATAACAAGAATAACAGGCAGGGGCCGGGGAGTTAGCTCAGTGGTTCCGGCGCCTGTCTTGCAAGTGCAAGGGCCCAGGTTCGATTCCCCGGTAACCACATAACAATACTGGGTGTGGAGACTCACACCCAGCAGCAACCAGTACCACATACCACAGTGCCGGCGTGGTGGCTCACGCCTGTCATCCCAGCACTCGGGAGGCAGAGGCAGGAGGATTGTGATGTGAGTTGGAGGCTGAGCTCAGGGCCAGCCTGAACCACAAAGCGAGACCCTGTCTCCAAAAACCTAAAAAAAAAAAGAATAACAGGCAGGGACAATAACATATCCTTACTGTGGAGAACAAATGGTTAATTCAGAGGAGAACTGAGCTGGAGTCAAGTTGACCTTAACTGGAAGTGAACTCAGCCAAGCCTACTACTTCACAGACTAGGACTTAAATCTTGGTAGCAGCCATTAGCAAAGGAGCAATACTAGCCCAGCTTTGCTATGCCATGCCCATTTGAGTCATGTAAAGCTACTGTCAGACTCCTAAGATAACACAGCTGAATCATAGAGAAGCAAGAGGTTTGTGCCATTTACAGGCTGTAATACTGGGTAGAGGTGTCTGCCACAGTCATATGTTTGCTATACTACAGTCATCTTGAGGGATTGGTACATATACACATTCATGTTACAGCTTAATCATTCTTACTCTCCTTTCACTTTCCCTTTTCTTTTACTCCCCTTCCACTGCCCCTCTGCCCTAGTTGCCAAGTCACATATCTTAGACAAATTATGCAACTTTAGACTCTTATTCTTGTTTTATACTTTGTAGGGTCTTCTGAAGAATTGTGAAAAGCTTAACATAGTATTTGTTCTGAACCTCTAACAGAGATTTACGGTGTGATCAGGCAACATTCTAGTAACATATTGAAAATTTTGAAAAGTTTTTTTGCAACACATTTGAGATTCCCATGACACAATGGAAAAGAGAAAAACATAGAAGATGAACTAAACAGAAGGAAAGACTGAGCTTAAGAGAATGGCTATCAAGTGAAACAATAATTTATATAGAGATTATGAGCCACTGAGAATATAAAAAATGTGGGATAAATCCTTCCTGGCCATGGCATAGACAGGAAACCACTTTAGGGAGAGTTAATGCTCCCCAAATTTCTACTAAATATGGAACTTTGGTTTGAAATATAACAGTGCATTTTGAAAATACTTCCTCAAAGCAGAGACTGTCAAATGTGATGATATTAGTGTCAAACAAAATAATAGTTTCCATGTATTAAGATCCACATAATTCGATAAGGAAGATAAATATCACCAGGCTCTTCATACATGTGAAAAAATATGGAATCAAGGGCCGGGGATTTCACTCAGTGGTTCTGGCACCTGTCTTGCAAGTGCAAGGACCCGGGTTCGATCCCCGGTAACCGCATACAATACTGGGCATGGAGACTCACGCTCAGCAGCAATCAGTACTGCATGCCACAGTGCCGGGCGCGGTGGCTCATGCCTGTAATCCCAGCACTTGGAAGGCAGAGGCAAGAGGACTGCTGTGATGTGAGTTTGAGGCTGAGCTCAGGGCCAGCCTGAACTACAAAGTGAGAGCCTGTCTCAAAAAAACCTAAAAAAAAAATTATATATATATAACATATATATATATATAAATGGAGTTTTATATATATATAACATATATATATATATATATATATATATATATATATATATATATATAACATATATATATGGAATCAAAAGTCCTCCTCCTAGACATAGAACTGAGAAGTGGCAGAGAAAATATGCTGGCTTCAATTAGGTAAATAGCTCAATAAATGTATGCTTAGTGTAGCCATATAGACATGTACACAGACATAGTGCGTAAATACATGTGTACGCTTTTATGTGTGTATCTCTATCTATGTATATATAGATAGATAGAAGGAATATTAGAACAGACATGGTAGAAGAATTTTCTTTTTGCCTTATGTTTAAATATACCAAACATAGCAATTATCTACATTTGATAGCTGGCAAACCATATGAAGAACAAACAATGGTTCATAAATATTCCATAAAGCCAATTGTGATATAAATGATGTAAAAGATCAAAACCAAAAATCTAAACATTTAAAATAAATATGTTGAAGTGATTTAGTATGAAACTTGATTTAGTAACACGTAAGACTAATTTCCACTTACAAAAGCATCCAACAAGACATTGAATGCAACATACAATGATGGAATGCAAAAGTCAAGAAAAAACATACCACGAGAGAGGAAAGCTTCACTTCAGATTAAGAGTAAGAAATTCAGTAGGAGATCTGGTCCTAGTTAAAGCAGCCTAAGGAAAATAGATAAAGAGAAATCAGCCTCTTTTGTTCAAGCTTTGCCTCCAGGCTGGCCAGTGCCTGTCACTCAGTAGAACTGTTGAACTGGGCAGTGAAGTTTGGGTAGAGCAGAAGCACAGGAACTGTGGCTCATGATCACAAGGGAGCCACCGCATAGACCTCAGGGCTGAGACACTTGCACTGCATCTGTTTTAGATGCTTCTGCCTCATATCTACCCTTGTTAAGCATGTGACTCCAGAAGCTTGATCATAAAGCCACAGCTCTGCTCGTCACTGACTGATACTCATCAGATGGCGAAGCAAAAGCCCTTCAAAGCTAGAAGATCAACTGCTACCTAAAATCCACTTGCAAGGGAGGGCCAAGAGTCAGCTTATGTCTTGGTATAACAAATAATCAATGTGACATGAAGCTGACCAAATTTTGGGATGATCAATTCATGACTTGTCTATAAGTTTGTGTGATGCCCACTGACTTATCATTAAACTCTGTTGAAATTATAACAAACAGAGGTCATTGCCCTGAAATACCATAGGAAGAATCATCCTGCAAGACTGAAAAGCTCTCAGATCTCAAATATTTTCAGGTCTTTCCCAACTCCAAGATACAAGTTAAATAACTGAATGATTACTATATATACATGTTATTCATTTTGACACAATAAAATATCTCCATTATACCGGCTCTAAAACTTCACAATCTTCTCTCGTAACAACAACTTCAATAAACAGCATGAAAGGCCAGTTTTGATCAAGAAAGCTGCTGTTTCACAGTGGGTCACAGGACATAAAAGGTATAATCAGACCAGACCAGTTCTTACATTTATAGTTTCACTCCCTAACAGTCCTATGGTCAAGATTAAATGGATGACATAAGGCAGACATAAGGCTAAACTGAAGCTGTATTTCTGAATCAGCCATCCAAATGACAGTTAAACTAAGTCCTAAATTATATAAACTTTATAATACCTGCAAGTGCAATCAACATTAAAAGCAGTCAACATCCAGCTACCAAGTGCCTAATCTGCCTCAGCACAAGGCAGGCTAACAGTCATTGTACACCATAAATATTATAATACTAGTTATCAAGGAGTAGTTCACTATAAAATTAAGTTTCCCAACTACAAGTTATTGAAGATTTCTTGATGAACTGGAAAATACTACCAGGTCACTGGGTATAGTTTCCTGCCTTGTACATACAACATACTATAAGCTGTTCAAAATGAAGGAGTAAAAACCTTGAAGTCTAAGCACAGCCCTCAACATTGAGCAAATAATAAACTACAAAATAGGACAGGAAATTGGGTCCTCCTACCTCTTAAGGCAGGATACCCACTCTGATTTCTGTGGAGTAAGTGAAGCACAGTGTAATTGGTATGACAAGAAGTGAGGCCTTGTGCATAAATTTTTGCAAAACTCTGACTCCATACTTCTAGCTAACTATAACCAGGTAAAAATTTCCATACATGAAAGTCCAAACAGCAAAAATCATATAGCTTACCATTATATTCTGTCCACTTAAAACAAGAGAGAAAAGAAAGATCAGTGCTAAGCTTACTATGAAGTTAGCCAGAGACTAGACTGAGATGAGGATATAGCTAATTTGGCATCTATTATAAGTTTTATTTGGTATTATACCTAAATTTCATAAACTGTTTATATATCATAGCCACTTAAAACTTCTGAAATAAATTAAAGAGACCTAGATAAATGAGATAATAAAGAATGAATTTTCCCTAAATTGATTCCCTAATTGATCTAAGTTTAAATGTCATTCTAATCAAAATCTTACCAGTCCTTCTGTGATTAAAAATACTGTTCATTTAAAGTTTGTATTGAAAAGGACCCTATATAGCCAAGATAATTTTGGAAAAAAATAACTAGAGAAGCTGTACTACGACTTACAGTGAAACATAGTAAGATGGAGTACAGGCATAAGCATGCACATAGACCAAGAAAATAGAACAAATATCTAAATATAGAAAAAATAGATAGCAACTTTTTTTCTATAAAGCCACTAAGCTATTTTGGTGACAAAGGATAGGTTTTCCCAGCATAGTACTGGAACAAAAGCAGACAAATGGATCAATGAACCAGAACTGAGGGTACGGAGAATTCACCAGACACTTTCATCTATCTGACCCTTGACAAAGGGGCCAAAATCCTTCAGGCGAGGAAAAACAGCTCATTCAACAAGTGGAGCTGGGAAAACTGGCTACCCGATCCCAGACAACTGACAGTGGACCCCATCGTTCATCAAATGGTTGGTTAAAATCAAGATGGATCAAAGATCTAAACACAAAAACAGAAACAATAAACCCTCTGGAAGAGAAAATAGATAAAACACGTGAAGAAATAGGTTCAGGAAAGGATCTTCTAAAAAAAAATCTCGGAGAAGAAATAGCAGCAAGAATCAACAAATGAGATTTTATTAGACTGAAAACTTCTTTACAGCAGAGGAATTAGTTAGGAGAGTGAAGAGAAAACCTATAGAAAGGAAAAAAAATTACCAGCTATTCCTCAGACAAAAGACTAATATCTATACTTCCCAAAGAACTCAATAGAATTAAACCTCCTAAAATTAAAAACATAGTCCAGAAATTTGGCAAGAGGAATGATAGATACTTCACAGAGAAAGAAGTACAAATGGTCAACAGATATGTAAAAAATATTCATCATCATTAGCCATTAGAGAAATGCAAATTGAAATAATGCTACGATTCCATCTTAATCCAGAAAGAATGGCGATCATTAAGAACTCAAACAATAACAAATGTTCACTAAGCTGTGGTGTCACCCTTCTCCTTTGTTGGTGGGAATGTAAACTAGTGCCACCATTATGGAAATCCATATGGAGATTTCTCAAAACACTGAAATTAGAAATTCAATATGATCCAATATCCCTCTTCCAGGTATTTTTCCCAGAGAGCAGCGGTCCTCAGACTACAGCAATATATGCACACCAATATCTGCAACAGCACAACTTCTAACAGCTCAATCCAGGAAGCAGGCTGTATACCCATCAATGGATAAAAACTGTGGTGTGAATATATAATGGAATACTAATTGGCTATAAAGAGTAACAGATTTGAGACATTTGTAGGAAAATCAATGCACCTGGAAAATATAATGTTGAATGGAATAAATCAGACCCCTGGCTTAAAAACAATATGACATTTCTTATTTGAGTGAGGCAAAGTACAAAAAGAATGAAAGGGGACTAGGAGATGGACCTTTTGCAATAAGGGAGTGGTATAAAGGGATGAGGAGAAGGGGGAGAGGAAATCAGAATAAAGATATGCCACGTACAGGATCCTAATAACTCCAGTTAATGTAAGCAGTACATGCCATAACATGACAAATAATATCAACAAGTGTGAAAAAAGAGATAAAGGAACTGGTGGGGGAAGAGAGAGAAGGAAGGGAGGGAAAGGGAATTAAACAAGAACAAGCTATAATTTATACATGTAAACACTCCTAAGATGATTATAAACTGCATGCATTTCAAGCATGTACTAATGAAAGCTAAATAAATTTTTAAAAGAATGTGTTTTTTAACAAGTGATACATAAAATATAGCAATTCATATGGAAAAATTAATTTCATGCCATAAAAAATTTACTCTAAATGAATCACAGAAATAAGAACAAAACCTACTATCATAAAAGCTCTAGGAAAAAAAGTCATAGGAAATCATTGTTGAAAATAGACAAATAGTTTCAGCATCTGCCTTGCAAGTGCAAGGTCCCAAGTTCGATCCCTGGTAACCACATATAACAATGCCAGAAGTGATGACTCACATCTAATCCCAGCACTCAGAAGGCAGAGGCAGGAGGACTGCTGTGAGTTTGAGGATGAGTTCAGGACCAGCCTGAACTACAAAGCGAGATTCTGTCTAAAAAAATAAATAAATAAATAGGTAAATATTTCTTTGATGTAACACAAAATGTATATTGAAACAAACTAACTCAAACTTTTACAAATCATTAAAAAGAAGACTGCAAGCAGTTGACCAAAGGAGATGTACAAATGGCCAGTAAATACGTTAAAGGTGTTCTGGTTACTAGGAAAATGCAAATTAAAACTTCAGTGAAGTACCAGTCAGCCAAAGTTATAAAGTAATACCAAAGTCACCTGACTTTGGTTACCCTGTCTTTCCTTCTAAAATGTGAGATCCTTAACAGGAACTGATAAGACCCTTTTTATAAGATAGACTATTTCTACCTTCATCCTAGTTTTTACACAGACATTCAACAAGTACATAACTGATAAAGAATTGAGTGAATTCACGAACAAATGAATGAATGCTTGGTTCTTCACACAAATTCAAAGACTGTGAAACCATAGAATCTTTACGTATCTAATGTCTAATGAGAAGAATCTCAGAAGATTTTCTTTGCTACTAAAATCAAATCTCCCTCATAGAAGAGAACATTGCTCTTAACAAAGAAATAAACAATTGTCTTTGTTATAAATTTACACAAAACCATTTAGTGTCCCATTATATACAAATATATACACAGAGAGATGCTGTGCAAGGGATTTTGAATGTTTACACATTTTCTGGGGAACCTGACAAAGAAACTCATTTTACTTCTGTGGCTGAAGAAAGAGATACGTGTGACAGAGATGCTGAGATGAGAGAGGCAGGATGGGAGAGACTCTCCACAGTGTTTGCATTATCTTCTCATCGCTAAGACGTAATACATGACAACCACGAAGAAGAAAGGTTTATTTGGCTCTCTTTGTAGAGATTTCAGTCTATAGTTGGTGACGCAGAGGCAGAGCAGCCCGGAAGAGGGTCCTAACAGAGGACAAACAGCTCATGGCAGGGCAGCAGGAAGTAGAAAGAGATCAGGAAGGAAGAAAGGAGACAGACCTTTCCAGGCCACGCCTCCCTGTCACTCACCTCCTGGACCGGCCTTCACCACCCATCAGCGCATTGAGCTGTAGACTCACCAGTGGACTAACCCACGGGTAAGTATCAAATCCCCCGGGTCCAGTTCCCCACTCAAGGCCCCATCCATGAGTGCATGAAGCTTTGGGGGAACATTTAGATATGAATGATGACAGTTATTTTCTTTCTGTGTAACCCCCATAAATCTTAATAAGCCAATGACTACTAAAATAAGTTTATGGATAAATCTTAAACACAAAGCCTCCATCCTTTTATCTGCTACTAATAGGGGGAAAAAAATCTGCATTTTATTATTGTGAGAGCAGAAATGTATCTTCAAAACATCCCTATTACTACTAATAAAAGGTAATTAAATTCTCATCATGATGCTCCACTGCTTCATTGTTGTGACTAAAAGTGGATCATGAAGTGGACACGAGAAACATCACGGGACAGTGGGATAGGCTGTGCAGGCCGCCGAGCACCAAGCTAATGGCTCCGTGTCACCTCTGCCGGCCCGGGAACACGGCTCTTCTATGGCTGGAATCTTCTGTGCTGTAGTCAAACCACACGCGCACATGTCAGACCCATCTGTCTGCCTTTCCCGCCGTGTCATGTGTGCCGTATCTCTCCTCCCTGCCCATCTTTCTGCATCTGCCCTTTACCGGTCACTCTGCTGTAAGCCCAAGGCTTGCAAGAGCCAGCACAATCTCCCCCCCCCCTTATCTAACACCTCACTACAGAGAAAGGTGACAGACATGTTTCAGTGTTGGATTGGATAAACACTCTTCTGGGGGTGATGTACCATGAGGAAATACCTGATTAAATCCGGCGGAGGGGACAGCATCACGAAGGGGCACCCCAGAAATTGATGTCAGTGAGAAGGGGTAAACGCCCCTCAGGGTGTTTTGTAAATTTGCTATCAGTGTGTACTGCAGGGTACTTATATAACAGAGCCTTATATGACTGAGAAATTGATTCTCTAGTTAGAGAATCTAATAAAAAGGATCATGAGGGTATGGAACAATGTGTCCAAGGCCAAAGTAACAAAAGACAATTTGGCAAGTGCATAATGGGACCAAAACAACAAAGAGAAATGGAAAAGTTTGATTTTTTCCAAGATGATGTGATTATATATAACTTTTCAATTTTTTAAAGTGAGAGTTGATTTATGCCATTGGTATGATCAAAATATTTTGTTCTTTTTTACCTTAGCTGTATATCAATTCCATATTCCACTTTTTCTCTTGCTTTTATGGCAGAATTATTTGCCAGGTTAATACAAACTCTTCCTAGTCATTTTATTTTTGAATATATGCATGATATTAGTTTGTATTCTCATATCACTTTCCCATTGTTCTTTATTTTCAATATAATTAAATCACTTTCAAAATCTTACTTCACCAGCTTTCCATTTTGGGGCCGGACAGACAGGAAGAGCACTGCATGCACAGGTCAGTCCGAGCTCCATTTACAGCATGTTCAGGGAGCCAGGCCTGGTTTGCAATCTCCCTGCGGGTCGCTAAGGGCTAGAGAAAAGTCTGCATACTTGGCATAGTCTCCACAACCTAGTCACCCTGGAGTTCAAGATTCTCCATCAGCAGCCGACACTCCCTGCAACAGCAACTGCTGAGCCCAGTGACCTGGAAAACTGGGTGGTCCCCTCCGAGGGAGAGCCGGGGCCTGTGTTCCCTCCCCCAGAGTTTTAGAAGGAGCGAAGGGAACGCTGACCCTCAGCTCAGCCTGCTGAGGAGATTTGCAGCCGAGGGGCAGGTGCGGTGAGGACCGGGAAGGACTCCGGACTTAGACCAGATGGTTCCAGGCTGTGTGTGCGATGTGGGAGGAGCGGAGGCCCATCTGGGCCAGTCACCAAGTCAGACACAGAGCGACAATGAGGAGAATCCGAGGGCACACAGAGCCCTGAAGGGACACGGTGGGCACAAGGTGGGGTTGGCAGGACAGTGGAGCCCAAAGAGGTGAAGGTGGAAACATTGCAGGACTGTGAGGTCCTGGTACAAATGGATTTCCCTAGCAACTAAGTCATAAAGGAGACCAACTTTTCATTTAGTGAGATAATACCAGAGGGTTAAAATGATGATGTATTAAATGGGTACAGTTAGAGCTGGGTTGAGACTTGTAGCTACTAATATTTTGTTTGTTGGTCAGATTTTGAGTGGAGCAAAGAAAGGCTGTAAGTGTGTAAGAGAAATGCGTGCCCTTCTCCACCTGTGAGATGACCTGCAATTTTTATTGTTCGGTTTTTGTTGGTGTGGAGGACATCTTCTCCATAAATACTTCCTCCGATCTCCTTAAGTGGACACTTTTCCCGTATTTTACCATCACTCACCATACTTCGAAGGTCACTTATCACATGCTAGCAGAAGTCCTCCTTTGCCTGATTTATCTTTTGTGTGTTAGCTTTCCAGGATGTGCACAGCACATCACAAACTGGTCACACTTCTAGAGGCTGGAAATCTGAAGTGACCAGGCTGTCCTTCCCAGAGCCCCGTGGGGGAAATTCTTTCTTGCCTTTCCAGCTTGTGCTTTGTGCTGGCTGCCTCGGCTTCCCTGGCTTGTAAATGGAGCCCTCCAGCTCCCTTCTGGCATCACACATGTGACATTTTCCCCCGTGTCGTCTCTGCTCTGCTCACAGAGATGCCAGCCAGTTCCTATCCTACCCCTCTAGGAGCTCATCTTTGTTTTACATCTGCAGGATCTTATTTGCAAATACACTCACATTCTGAGATCCTGGATGTTAGAACTTCAGCTCACCTTTGTGGGAGAAAGGGAGGGAGAGGGAGGGAAGGAATCCTAGCTATCTTCATACCTGCAAGCCAGGACTGTGTTTATCCCACTGTTTCTATATCTGCAGCAATTATCTATGTCATTACCAGGTACATAAAGCATACACAATAAAAATTGGATGAGCAAATAAATATATGATTGAAATTGTATTAAGAAATCCATATTCTGGCTGAGGATTTAGCTCAGTGGTTCCGGCACCTGTCTTACAAGCACAAAGGCCCAGGTTTGATCTTCAATAACTACATACAATACTGGGTGTGGAGACTCATGCCCAGCAGCAATCAGTACCACATACCACAGTGCCGGGCATGGTGGCTCATGCCTGTAATCCCAGCAGAGGCAGAGGCAGGAGGATTGTTGTGATGTGAGTTTGAAGCTGATCTCAGGGCCAGCCTGAACTACAAAGTGAGACCTTGTCTCAAAAAAAAAAAAAAAAAAAAAAAAAAAAAAAAAAGAAAGAAAGAAATCCATATTCCTATATAAAATAATTTCAAACAGAGGCAGTGGAGAGAAAGCTTCATAATTCCAAGATGCTTCCAAATCCACACTTCTATCACTCTTCTGTCTTGACACTGGCTTGCTTTCAGCATTCCGAAAAGTTCTACAAAAAGTAACTACTTATTAGTAACATCCATGCATATAGCCCAAAGAGACAAAAAATATTTTATATTAATAAAAGACATATTACTACATAGAATCCTATGTCTGTTGTTTAAGGTTTTAAGAAATCTCAAAAGCTTGTGACTTTGTGTCTTAAATTGGTTAGTTTTTTAAACGGCTCTGGAGAGGGACAATTTGAATAGTGAGCCTGACATCTTGTGGCAGATGGTGGATATTTCAGCAAGATTGAAACACCAGAAAGAAACAGCAGGCCTCGTGGTGGGGGTGGGGGGGGCTCTGATCAGGGAGGGTGGGGTGAGAAGGAAAGAAAGGGCCTGCAACGGAAATAGAAGAGCATTTAGCCCACTGGACCAATTAACTTTTCAGACAGAATGAGTAAGCTAAGAGGTATGTGGAGTTCACCAGAATTGATTTTTGTCTTGAAGGAGATAGAAAGGGAAGCTAAAATATGAATGAACAAGCCACTTAAGAAGAAGCAAACCAAAGGGAAGCCCTCCTGATGGAAGGCTAATGCCCCAGAGTTCTCCTGAAAGGATGCGGGGAACTGTGCACGAGGAGCTGGGATACACAGCACCTGACAGTAACTGTGCTGTGGCCCAGAGCCACTGCCACAGACAGGAGCTTCCAGTTGCACTTCTGTTTTTAATATTGAACATCTTCCTTCTATTTTCAGGGACAATGATTTGTGCTTGTGGTTAGTTTCTTCATTAACAATTTGAGAAATTATTCACAAGGAAACTTGAATATCCAAGACACTTGATGAATCTGAGAGTTTTGCATCTCCTTTAATCATTTCACAAATAAATCAAATTTAATAGATATTATTTTATATTTATGTAGCACCTTCTTCAAGAACAGTACATGTTTTACAGACATTGTTTCTGATTTCGGTCTTTGCAACTGGTTGATTTTCAGTTGACATCGTCACACATATAAATATTTTTAAAACATAAAAATAGTGAGACCCCTAGAACTGATCACATGTAATTACCTTAGCAGAGACACAAGCAGGAGGCTCACTATTCAACATTGCTCACTATTCAACACAAGCAGGCAGGATGTCATGTAACCTTTCCTTTCACTGTGTTTCACATCATTCTTTGCACATGTAAGTGAAAGGAATGCATGAGATAAGAGTAAAGAATGAAGAATGTTGCCAAATGACGGAAGCTCCAGCTTTTCCCCTCACGTGGGTATTTGGAGTGTGCTGTGCTACAGAGGGGCAGCAAACGCAGCCCGAGCCCTGTCCGCCATCCATTCACAATGACTGTATTTATAACTGGCACAGGGGAAGAATAAATACAAAGCTTGTTTCATAAAATATGAAGCATTTACACTCGGTGCTGAAGTGCAAATGGGGCATCCAGGAATTGAGTTTGCTGGACCCCACAAATAAAGAGGTAATTTATGACTGGCATTTCTGATAATTTTTTGAAAATTTGATTTCATTTGACAAAAAGTTTAAGTTTAAATTGAGTGGAAGGAGTCTTCTATGGATAACTGGAAGATCAAGAAAAAATAAAAGCTTTGTGGACATAGCTTTTTACAAGTAGCCCTAACATCTATGAAAGTATTTCTGTTAAGAAAAATAAAGCAACTTTAAGTATCTTTTTTGAAAATATAAGAAAAATTATTATAATAAAATGAAGCATCTGTATATCCTTTGGTGTGTTTGGAAAAGGAGAAGGAACGCTGGGGTTTGGGTCACAAAGATAACTAGCACTATTCTGTGTTTGAGATTTTCTCTTCACAATTTGAAATTTTTCTTTTTTTATTATACTTGTATGGATTTTTCAGCTGTTTTTTTTTTTTTTTTTTTTTTTTTTTGTGGACATGAAATCTCACCCATAGAGTAGTGCGTCTAACAAATAACTTCTAAAAGACTGTTTCTGTGTTATTCCAAAGCCCCCAGCTGTCATCCTACAAAAGACCCACCCCGCAGCAGAACAGCTCTGGGCGGGCTGGGGTCCATGCAGGTGAGCAGCGGAAGAGCCCGCGAGACCCTCACAGGCTGCCGTGTGTGGGTCACGTGACTTGGCTTTACCTGCAGCTACCCAGACCCTCGCAGAGGAATCCCCGACTTCCTGCTCTCCTTGGAAATGTGAAGCTGCGTTCCCCTCCCTCCGTATCCTCCTATGTTAAGTTCACAGTGTAGAAGAAAATGTATGTTTTGAAGGGAAAGGAGAGCTCCATGGATGGTGTTTTCCAAGCATCAAATGTAGTTCAGTACTTCCCGGTCCTTCGTAAGCAGAAAAGAGAAAGAAGAAGGACAGAGGCAGGATTCCGACAGAAGAGGGGATGAGGAGAAAGAGAGACCTATGGCTGAGGGGTTTTAATGCTCAGGTATCGTTCTACTGCGTGGGATGTGGTAGACTCAGTCATTTCTACAGTTCACATTGATTATGCCAGTACCTATACTATGTAATGCTGCATACCTAGCCTCTAAATCATACATTAACCCTAAGAAATAAATGTCACAATTCCCTTCTAATAAATGAAGCTGAGGTTCAATGAAAATAGCTAAGTCACTGTTACACTGGTGTCTAGATGTCCCCTTAAAGTCTCATGAGGTCATTGGTGGCGCTTTCTCAGAGGCGGCTCGATCCAGAGTGTGTGACTGATTCATGATCCAATGCCAAGATGGAGGGTGTGTGGTTACTAAATCTGTCCACTTGTTGGTTTGGCACCACTGTAATCCCAGTAGCCTTGAAACAATGTAGGGACAGATAGCCTGGTCTTATCCTTTGCTCATTTTCTTTGCTACCTTCTACCCACCATGAAGTGTCTCTTCTCTGATGTCCCTCTGCTTACAGCCAGTCAATTATGGATGGAAACTCCTACAAACTGTGAGCTAAATGTTTCATTTTAACTTTGAGTGTCAGATACTTTGTCTCAGTGATGAGAGAAAAGTAATTAAGTCACTAGAAGGTGTTTCGATGAATGCTAAGCCTATATCTGTCTTTAAAAAAGGCTGTATAAAGCTCTGGATGCCCTCCTTTCTCCACTAGACTGTCTGCTCACTTGGAAGGAAGACTTCATTTTTTGTTTATATTTCTATGCTCATAAATTCTTTCATAATTCAAATAATGATGACGAATTGGTAAGAAGTCCTCAAAAGAAGGAAGTATCTCATACTGGACTGAAGAAATAAGGGCTTTAAGAATCTGTGTTGGACTTGATGTGAATGGATTTCCTCACACAAGTCTCACTGCTGTTTGACATCATGCTGGTTTGGGCCAATAGCTGGTACTAGCAAAAGATCAGAAGGCTGCAGGAGAGAGGTCAGAGTAGTTAAACTACTGGCTTCCCCAAGTGAAGTCGTGTTCGGTTGGCTCCACCTTGGGCCCCAGCTCCCACAAGAGACCATTACTGCTTCATCTTCATAGGTGTAGCAAGATACAAGATCAATACACACACAAATCACTAATATTTGTGTATAGAAACAATGAATGGGGTAGAAGAAATTATGAAAATAATACCAGTCACAGTAGCTTCAAGAAAAATGAAATACCTAGTAATTAAGCTACCCAGGGAAGTGAAAGATCTCTCCAAAGAAACTGACAACGCTCTGAAAAAAAAGATTGAAAAGACATCAGAAAATGGAAAGATATCCCTTGCTCCTGGAAAGGCAGAATCAATATTATAAAAATAATCATATTTCCAAAGCTATTTACAGATTCAATGCAGCCTCTCCCAAAATACCAACAGCATACTTTACAGATCTTTAAAAAAAAAATCTGCCCTAAAATTTACGTGGACCCGGAAGAAACCCAGAACAGCAAAGTAATTTTGGATAACATGAGCAAAGCAAAAGGCATAGCAATGTCGAACTTCAAGCTATACTACAAAGCAATTGTGATTTTAAAAATAAAAAAACCAGCATGGTACAGGAATAAAAACACATACATGAATCAATAGAGCAGAACTGAAGATATCTGAAGATATAAAAACTTTCCCAAGCACACTTGGCTATTTGATCTTTGACAAACTGACCAAAGTCATATGTTGGGGAAAAATAGCCTATTCAAGAAGTGGTGCTGGAAAACTGGTTACGTGTGTGCAGAAGACTGAAAATAGACCCTATTTGAAAATAGAAAGAAAATCCCTTCTACACTTATGTCTGCAATTATTTTACCTATTTTATCTCCCAGACGGTTTAAGGTTTCTAGAGAAACCTAAAAAATTGAAATTAGAAATTCCATATGACCCAGCTATCCTCCTCCTAGGTATCTTCCCCAAATAGTTGAAGACATCATATTACAGAGATAAATGCATACTAATGTTTATAGCAGCAAAACTCTTAATAGCTAAAGCCTGAAAGTAGCCTGTATACCCATCAACAGATGATTGGATAAGGAAAATGTGCTATCTACAGATTGAATAATATTCTGCTATCAAGAATGACAGATTTGAAACATTTGTAGACAAATAGGTGCACTTGCAAAATGTAATGTTGAAAGAAATAAATCAAACACACAATACCATATGGTATCTCTCATCTGAGTGAGGCAAAGTACAAACAAAAAGGACAATGAAGGATGGATAGAAGGGGACTAGGAGTTGGATCTCTTGCAGTGGGGAGAGGTTCAAGGGAAAAAGCATAAGGGATGTGGAGGAGGGGAAGAGAAAATAAGCAGAATAAATATACGTCATGTACAAGAACCTAAAAACTTCAGTGAATGCAAACATTATATGCCACAACATAAGCTAAGATTAATGATATAAACAAGAATGAAAAAGCGAATAGAGGAGTTAGAGGAAGAAGGAGGGAGTTGGGGGATAGGGGAGGGGATTAGAAAAGATACAAGCTGTGGCATGTATACATGACCACTCCCCAGTAAGGCTGCAAACTCATGACTTGCAAACATATTCTAACAAAATTAAAAAAAAATTAAAGGTAACAGGATATTTTTATACACTTTGGAAAGTGGAAAAGGAAAAATATTTTAAGCAGGAAAAATAAGTAGTTTTCAAGCTAGTGTGTAATTTAAATTAAATGAAAAATGTGTAAATACACTTGATATCTTTTAACAATGGTGCACTTGCAGTATAATTATTGGTCCTCTTTATAAAGATTTAAGAAACTACAATATAATAACCTGCGTGAAATTCTTTGAGAAGTGCGAGGTGATTAAAATCTAATAATAAATAAATCACAAAGTTTTGGATGTTAACTGATATAATAGGTAATTAAATATATATCTGTCTGCAGCTAATGGAAGTTTATTTTTAGGTGAAGGAATGGAATGGGTGATGTAACATAGCTGCTGAATTCCTATTTTTCATGAATAATGCTCAACTGAAAAGAATTATCCAAACTGAGAATAAATACCAAAAGCAAAAGGAAGCAATTATGAGAAGGTTAATTAGTAGGAACAGGCATAGGATTTTTAAAATCGCCTAAATGCACTGAACTTCAATCCCAGTGTTGACCTAGGCGCTCGGCATACGCTGTCACGTGGGACCACCCCAGCGGCTCGCTACAGCACTGATCATGGGAAGGGAAGTCACACTGGCTCTTCTGTTCTCTAACCTCTGTCGGTTTCCTGGGGGTTGTGTGACCTTTCTGTATCCTCTAACCCTACTTCTAATTTCTCCCTCTCCTTCTACCTGTATTCCCAGCTCCTTGGTGACCCTTTGTTCCCAAAGGGTGATGCTGCTATACTGAAGGACCTGTGTGTTGAAAACATATTTCTGGTTAGCTCTCAATTTTGGCATATGGTCACAGATCTAATTTATGAGGATAAAGGTATCAAGATAATGATTGCCATAGTTTATCGTGTACCTTGAGAATGTGCTCATAAGAGAAATAAATAGGACACACATGTACAAATACCATATCTTTTCCCTAGTATGAGAAACTGAAGGTGTGAATGAATGTCAGAATGTATGATAAGTAGTGTGAAATAGGAAGGAAATGTTCAAATGTAAAAGAGGAAAGGAAATGGAAAGGGTAGGTGTTGGAAAATAAAGAAGGGAAAGAAAAACCTTGATAGTAAAAAAAACCCCAAAGTTGATGCATATAGGGGGCAGGGGTTGTAGTGAGGGCAGAGGGAGAAGGAAAAAATGAGAATCAAGATGTGTAATGTACAAGTACAAATGCTCAAGCTTGAATGTGATCATATGTATGTATAAAATGTACCAATAAAATCAATATTCAAAAATTTTTAAGAAAGAAAATGTGGGGCCCAGGGATATAGCTCAGTGGTTCTGGTGCCTGTCTTGCAAGCACAAGGACCCGGGTTCGACCCCGGTAACCACATACAATACTGGGTGTGGAGACTCACACCCAGCAGCAATCAGTACCACACACCACAGTGCTGGGCGTGGTGGCTCACATCTGTAATCCCAGCACTCGGGAGGCAGAGGCAGGAGGATTGCTGTGATGTGAGTTTGAGGCTGAGCTCGGGGCCAGCCTGAACTACAAAGCAAGACCCTATCTCAAAAAACCTAAATAAAGAAAAAAGAAAATATGTTAAATATACACAATGGAGTACTACTCAGCCAAAATGCAAGGTAAACTTAGATCATTGATTTTTTTTTTTTTAAGTTTTTTTGAGACAGGGTCACGCTTTGTGGTTCAGGCTGGCCCTGAGCTCAGCCTCAAACTCACATCACAATCCTCCTGCCTCTGCCTCCCGAGTGCTGGGATTACAGGTGTGAGCCACCATGCCCGGCACTGTGGTATGTGGTACTGGTTGCTGCTGGGTGTGGGTCCACACCCAGCATTGTTATGTGGTTACCGGGGAATCGAACCCGGGCCCTTGCGCTTGCAAGACAGGCGCTGGAACCACTGAGCTAACTCCCCAGCCCAGATCATTGATTTTTAAAAATGGATTAATCTTGAGAACATAATATTACATGAAATAAATTCAATTATAAGAAGGTTAAATGTCACATGGTTTCTCTTATATGAGAGACCTAAAGTTTAAATAACTTAAAGAGTAAAAGAAAACAAAAGTTTTTTAAAAAAAGTAGAAGCAGCCTATATGAAAATAAAAGTGGGATGAGAAGAATAAAGAGAGGGCAAGAGGAGTAAAATGACCAAGATGGAATATGTACCGATCCATGAAGCCAAAGACAATTACTGCATATGACAAACATAAACAAATGAAAAATTTTGTAAAGAGAAAAGGAAGAGGAAAATAATTCTTATTTCTTCACAGACTATGTCTCTAGCACCTACCAAAGATATTCTTACTCACACCATGACCTTGTGTATGGACCGTTGGAACATAGTTTTAAAATAATTTTGATTTCAGGGTTCTGAGAGTGGGAAAAGGCTGTGAGCAGTGTAACATTTGCAGTTAGCCTTCCATGAACAGCTTTCCACAATCGTGTTCCACAGATCATCAGTATACTGGCATAGTCTGCAGCACAGAAATTTGTGTGTTGATGATAGAGATACTCAATTGTGCATGATGAAAAGCTGTCTCCTTTCCTGCTGCTTGGCTGTTTTGCTTTTCACAAGAGGATATTTGGAAACATGCTGGGAAAGGAAATACTCAGTGGGGAGAACTGGGATTTAAATTACAATAACATCTGAATTTAGAAAACAAAATGCCATTCTGATTTTTATTATAAGCCATTTAGAAAGAATGTTACAGATCCTCTTCTGTGCTTGTGTTTGCAATTTAGCCTTTTATATTTTCTCTTCTAGATAGATTACTGGTAAAGAGCTAAGCTGTAGAAAAGCTTGCTGTAAAACATCTCGTCTGAACTTTGTTTTTGTAGAAAAGCTTGCTGTAAAACATCTCGTCTGAACTTTGTTTTTGTAGAAAAGCTTGCTGTAAAACATCTCGTCTGAACTTTGTTTTTGTTTTTTCACTTTTGGTCTTTAGGGCATCATCATCATCATCATCGTTATTATTAATATTTTTTGAGACAGGGTCTCATTTGTAGTTCAGGCTGGCCCTGAGCTCACTATGTAGCCCAGCTGAGCTTCAAACTCACAGCAATTCTCCTGCCTCTGTCTCCCAAGTGCTGGGATTACAGATGTGAGCCACCACGCCCAGCACTGTGGTCTGTGGTACTGATACCCAGTATTGTTATATGTGGTTACCGGAATCCAACCCAGGACCTTGCACTTGCAAGACAGGAACTGGAACAACTGAGCTAAATCCCTGGCTCTAGGGCATCATTATTGACTCAGTTTTTGTTTTTTGTTTTTTGTGTTTTTTTGCCTGGAAGCAGATCATAGGAATCCTAAAGAGAACATTCATGGCTGAGTCTGAGCTGGGAACTGGCTGCTAATTATAACAGTTCTCTGAAGACACATGTCCTTTCTGAATCTGGTATTTCCCAAGTTTGTGTCCTTTGTGCTTCTCCTACTACAGTATGATAAGGAAGATACTGAAAGAAAAAAAGAGACAGATATTGAAGGACCAGGGATTTAGCTCAGTGGTTCTGGTGCCAGCCTTACAAATGCAAGGTTCCTGGTTTGATCTCTGGTAACCACATACAACAATGCCGGGCATGGTGACTCACGCCCAGCAATCAGTACCAAATACCACAGTGCCAGGGGTGGTGGCTCACACCTGTAATCCCAGCATTTGGGAGGCAGAGGCAGGAGGATTGCTGAGTTCAAGGCTGAGTTCAGGACCAGCCTGAACTACAAAGTGAGACCTTGTCTCAAAAAAACTAAAAAGAACGAAAGAAAGAAAGAGTGAGCAAGCAAGAGAGAAAGAGAGAGAGA
>PVIR01024258.1:0-26108 GCA_004026965.1 Petromus typicus | reverse complement strand
AATCCTCCTGCCTCTGCCTCCCGAGTGCTGGGATTACAGGCGTGAGCCACCACGCCCAGCACTGTGGTATGTGGTACTGGTTGCTGCTGGGTGTGGGTCTCCACACCCAGTATTGTTATGTGGTTACCGGGGAATCGAACCCGGGCCCTTGCGCTTGCAAGACAGGCGCCGGAACCACTGAGCTAACTCCCCGGCCCCATATTTATGATTGTTATCCCTTTGTCTTACATTGTTCCCTTTACAAGGATGTAGTGACCTTTATTTTTTCCCTTAATCAGTCTTTGCTTGAAATCCACTTTGTCTACAAATAGAATGGCTACTTCTGCTTTTGCAGGTTTCTGTTCCATAAAATATTTGTTTTCCATCCTTGAGTTTCAGTCTGTGAATTTCTTTCTTTTTTTTTTTTTTGAGACAGGGTTTCACTTTGTAGTTCAGGCTGGCCCTGAGCCCACCATGTAGCCCAGGCTAGCCTCGAGCTCATAGAAATCCTCCTCCCTCTGTCTCCTGGATGGTAGGATTACAGGCATGAGCCAGTATGCCTGGCATGGTGATATATAGTACTGGGGATTGAACTTGGGACCTTGTACTTGCCAGGCAGACGCTGGAACAACTGAGTTAAATCCCGAACGTTCCCTTACTCTTTTTAAAGATTTTTCTTGGCCAGTCGTGGAACTGTGTCCCTCCTTTCCAAATAGCTATCCTTTGGATTTTGAGTCTGTTACAAGATCCTACCTCTTTAATTTACTAAGGATAAGAAATTGTTCCCTATTTGACCCATTCCCTATTTTGTTGTTTATGTCTCTAGCTAGTCTCAGTTTTGGTAGACCAGGAAGAACAACTAATGTGAGCTGGGGATTTAGCTCAGTGGTTCCTGCGCTTGCCTTGTAAGAACCCAAACCCATATACAGTGAAGCCAGTTGTGGTGACTCACGCCCACCAGCAATCAGTACCAGGTACCACTGTGCCCGGCGTGGTGGCTCAAGCTTGTAATCCCAGTACTCAGGAAGCAGAGGCAGGATGGTTACCATGAGTTTGAGGTTAGCCTGGGCTACGTAGTGAGCTCAGGGCCAGCCTGAACTACAAAGTGAACCCTTTCTCAAAAAAAAAAAAAGAATGGAGTAATGCTAAGGTAAAAAGAAAACATCATTTGCCTTGAAAACCTCTTCATGGTCAAAACAGGTATCCAGTCTATGAAAAATAATAAAATATTCTTTTAATCATTGGAAAGACAGAGTAGACCGAAAAATGAAACAAAACCAAGAGATTAATAAGCCACATGGTAGACATCCAGGGTAATGTCAGATAAAAAATATGAAACCATAGACAATCCCTAAAATAAATAATTACAGTGTACTAGTTTTCTAATTCACATGTCACTGCTGGCTTCAAAATATTTTAAAATAACCTTCATTAGTGAAGTTTGTAAATCTCTGAATTTATATTAAGTTCTAAGTTTGAAAAAGAAAGAGTTCTAAATCTTTTAAAAGGACCAGTTTAATTATATATACAGTGAGTGAAATATTGTCTTAAAGTACTCTTAAACCATAGTGAGAAATGGTATTAAAATAGTGAGGAATGTTTTGGGTGAGTCAGCTCTTGTGACAGTCTCTTTTCTTCATCTAAGCTTTTTCCTCCAAAACAGTCATCATCCCATAAAACTTCATAATTCTTACCCCACTTGGTGCTGATTGTTAAGTCTGGCTTAGTAGGCCATTCAAAAGTTGTACAGGTATTGGACTTTTGTTGTAGTGTGAGACTATTCCAAACCTTGAATCTGGCCACATCTTCTCATAGCATTGGCATGAGCTTATCTCATCGTTGTTAAACTAAAAGGTTTCCACAGATCCACAGTGTCCTGCGTAACTGGTAACATCTGTTCAATGTGATACTCAGTACCCTTTACAACTAGACCTACGTCCTTGCCATGTTTTGTCAAGAGCCCATGTTTTCCTTTTAGATGTCAGTGAAGACTGAGGAAAAGCCAGCCCAGGCCTCTGCACTGAGAGCGTGCCCACATCCGAGCCTGGCTGCAGGGAAACTCTGTGGCAACTCAGCTCAAGAGTCGGCTGTAGGCCTAAGGAGTAAGTGCAGACCCTCTGTCTGATCCCTTCACTGACGATGGCTGGATCTTGGGAACTGCTGTGGACACTGCTTCCCGTGCCCTTCTGCAGGTTCTATTTATAGACTCTCTCAGCTCATTTTGTACCCTTGCTACTAATGCTGTCTTCTGTCACTAATTGCCTAAATTACTGATTCTGGTAACTTCCCTGAATACCCCTCCCTCTTTGAGTCTTCTCTTTTGATACCTTTTCCTTTTTTTGCCAATCAAGAGTTTCCTGGTAATTTGTTATTCTTGGCTGTTCTTGGCAGCCATGTAAATACCTCAGCCTGACTCCTGTCCCTCCAAGGAGGGGTTCTTCTCTTTGCTTTGCTGAGTCCTCTGCCCAGTTGGTCTCTGGTGCCACAGTGTGCCTCTCCAATAATACGTCCCATTTTGTAGGATTGCTGAGACCCCACCTGACATGCCAGTCAGTTCCCTACCCTAGATATTATTTTTCTGAATTCACAGAATAGGTGTTTGTTTAGGTTTTTTTGTTGTTGTTGTTTTGGGTTTTTTTTTTTTTAAATTTAGTTTTTTGAGACAGGGTCTCGCTGTGTAGTTCAGGCTGGCTCTGAACTCACTTTGTAGCCCAGGATAGCCTCAAACTCAGCAGTCCTCCTGAGTGCTGAGATTACAAGTATGAGCCACCACGCATTGTGGTATGTGGTATCCAAGGTTGTGCTTACAGGCATGAGTCACCACACCTGGCATCATTGTACGTGGTTACTAAGGACTGAATTCAGGACCTTGTGCTTGCAAGGCAGTCACCTGAACCACTGACCTAAATCTCTGGCCCCAGAACAGATGTTATTTAATGTGTTATTTTAGAAAAGGTAACAAAAGGTGTTTTGTTATGCAGAGCAAGACACCTGTGAAGACATAGGATCACATGTCAAGACCTCAGAAGTCCCCACCAGGTGAGTGCCGATGATCCTAAGTGGCATCTTGTTGCAGCCAGAAGAATTTAGACTAGAACTAGGGAAACCATTATGTCACAGTCTGCTGCCCGGGAGTAAGTAAGAGAGAAGGCTGCTATCACTTTTGTGACCATAGAGCCCCATGGCAAGATGCCCTGTCAGTACATAATAGTTACACACAAATGGACCCGGCACACAGCCCTGTCTTGAAACCTGCCCTTTGTCCTACTTGACTACTCTGTGTTGTGCTTCCTAACATGTTCTTGGAGGCATAAATGGAGAAGGCAGAATGTGAAGAATTTAGATGACGGCAAAAGCTGCCAGGGAAGCTGCTGTGAAAGACAAGGACGAAACATAACTGCAAAGAGGCTTGGGGACACAAACACAGGTGTTTCCAAACTCCATTAAGGTACAGGGAGAATGGGCCATGGAGTTAGCTCAGTGGTTGCTGCGCCTGTCTTGCAAGCGCAAGGGCCGGGGTTCTCCGGCAACCACATACCATACTGGGTGTGGAGACTCACCCCAGCAGCAATCAGCACCACATACCACAGTGCCGGGCGTGGTGGCTCACGCCTGTCATCCCAGCGCTCGGGAGGCAGAGGCAGGAGGATTGCTGTGATGTGAGTTGGAGGCTGAGCTCAGGGCGAGCCTGAACTACAAAGTGAGACCCTGTCTCAAAAAACCTGAAAAACAACAACAACAAAAAAGATACAGGGAGAAGATCCAAAGGAAGTTAACTGACAATAAGTGGCAGGAATAGCAGAAAGGAGGGACAAAGTAACGGGCAGAGGGCTGGCTCCTTGTGAGGCCATTAATGTCTCAGAAACTTGAGAAAAGGAGACAAAGATAACAAGGTATGGTAATCAACCTGAAAGACCAGCAGGGGTGTAATGAGGAAATGAGTTTTCATTATTGATGTTTAGTCATCTTAGGGAAATAGGCAGCTAAATTATTCATTTATTTATTTTGGTTTTAGGAATTGAACCCAGGACCTCACCATGCACTCTACATCTGAGCTATCCTACCAGTACCTAAAATGGAAATCTCTTTAAAGCTTAATAAGAGAATTGAAATTTTTTATTAGGTAGTGAGCACAGAGGCATACCACACTAAGGGAAGAGGCACAGTGTGTGGCACCTGAGCCCATTGGCTATCACTGGAGACTAGATATGGGACTGAACCATATTCACACTGCTATAAGAATAAAGTATCATCCTGGGCATCACAGCAGACTCAGGAGGCTGAGGCAATAAGATTGCAGGTTTTAGTTTAGAGACTTAGTAAGACCTGTCTCAAAGAAAGATGTTGAAGTGTGGTACCTTGGGCTACATAGTGACTTTAAGGCCAGACTGGACTATATAGTGAGACCCTCTCTTTAAAGAAAAAGACTGGATGTATAGCTCAGCACAAAAAATGAATATAAGTATAATTTCTACGAAGGTTGGAAATATAGCTAGGTACTATAGTGATTACCTAGCATTTTCTGGCTTTGAGTTCAATTTCCACTGCAACTAAAAATAAACACACCTTGCTCCATCATACAACAGAATACCTGGAAGTAGGTTCTGGGTTTGATGTGTAGGCTTTGCTGTGTTGTCAGAGGCCCAGTGACCTGCAGTTCCACACTTCTCTTCTAATCTCCTTTCCCACCCACTTCCTTATCTCACTCTCGTTCTCGTTTCCCATTCCTAGGCCCTTCCCATATCACAGGAGACTTAATTCATTTCCCATTTGCCTCAAGAATGTTTGACACTTGTGGCTGTAAGGTGCCTTGTAGATTATAGGTCCAACCTTCTATTCATGGCATTCTGTTTTTAGTATTGATACTTCTACCTAGAATTGACTAATTGGCTGGGGATTTAGCTCAGTGGTTCTGGTGCCTGCTTTGCAAGTGCAAGGTCATGAGTTTAATCCATGGTACACCCCACCCCCCAAAAAATTCAAAATTGACTTTGATCACTGAAAATGTCAAATATTAGAAAACGTAGCATTTCTGCATGCAGAGCTAACATTGTTCAACAGTTGTCAGTGAGGATTCATTTGATGAATCTGATTTTTCCAAAATAGATGATTCTGGTGAATTTCAGATAGTGGTTCAAAAGATAATATGGTAAGGCCCCTGTCCAGTTCAGAATTTGATGGAAATAGCCCCACGTTAGATAAGTGGTATTTCACTCTGAAATGGTCAGTTCATGTTATATTTCCACATTTGAGGTGTGACTTCATCAGGATACCTGGTAGAAAAGTTGATGTCAGATACTTCTGATCTACTGCAATATTTTGAACTATTCTTTACTGAAAAATTAGTTTGTAAAATTACCAGTGAATCACATTCCCAGGCTGCTTTATTGGCTTCAAAACCACTTGGTCCAAAGAGATTTTTACAACAGATAAATTGGAAGATGCTGACAGTACGAATTGAATATCTTTTTTTACAGTAATGTGACTGAGGTATTGTGTACAACAGCAGATAAATTGGGAGATACTGACAATGGTGAATTGAATGTCTTTTTTACAATAATGTGACTGAGGTATTATGTAGAAACCTGAGCTGGAGATGTTTTGGTCAATAACAGCTCATTTGGAATCACCTTATCTCAAAACATTATGACTGGTAAGATTTTTATATTTGCTTTACTACCTGCATTTTGTCAGCAGTTTTTCCACATCTACAGGTCAATTAAACGTTCAGAATTCTTAGCAGAAGATAAAGTACGAGTTGGCTTTCTTGTAGGCTTTAAACTGTACATATTCCAACAGAAATGCTATAGTTGGGCTGGGGAGTTAGCTCAGTGGTTCTGGTTCCTGCCTTGCAAGAGCAAAGGCCCTAATTTCATCCCCAATACCCATAAACAACAATGCTGGGCGTGGTGACTCACACCTATGAGCAATCATCACCATATAGCAGTGTGCCAGGCAAGGTGGCTCACACCTATAATCCCAGCGCTCAGGAGGCAGAGGCAGAAGGAATGCTATATTTAATGAATTAGTGCTCTTTAAGAGGTGCTTAACTATGAAGCAGGATAGCCTGACGAAATGAACAGGATTTGTTCATTTAAGCTATGTGCACTTTGTGAAAGTCAGTGTGGTTATGTGAGGAATGCATTTCACACACTTCCCTTATAAATTTGTAAGATTCAGCTGTAGTGTGAAATTTCACATTGTTCTTACCTTGGCAAAATATTTTCCCTGGTGATGTTCATATGTCTCCTATACTTTTCAGATAATTATATTGGAACAGGATTGAGGCAGTTGGGACAGCTTCTTTGAACAGAAAACAGATGCCAAATAATCTTTATAAAAAAGAATTGCCATGGATTTAGCTCTGTTGTTCCAGTGCCTGCCTTGCAAGGACAAGGTCCTGGGTTCGATCCCTTATAACCACATACAATAATGTCAGGCGTAGTGCCTCATGCCCACCAGCTGGTACCACATACCGTAATGCTGGGTGTGGAGTTTCACACCTATAATCCCACCACTCGGAAGGCAGAGGCAGTAGGGTTGCTGAATTTGAAGCTGAGTTCAGGACCAGCCTGTACTAGAAAATGAAACCCTGTCTCAAAAAAAAAAAAAAAAAAAAAAGAATTGCAAAGGGGACAGCTTTAGCCAGATTCTGTGATAAATTCATGTCACCAAAACTCTGTCAGAAAAAAGTAGTGAAAGTCATATTGTGATTGAAATAGATGGTAGCAATGAAAAGAAAACTAAGTAGCCATGTCTCATTGTACAGTGTAATGAGAGTATGGGACCAATGAGCTCAGCTGAATGGATGTTTAACTCTTATCCAACAGCGCAAAAGGCACAAGGTTGGGTATACCAAATTCTTTCACCACTTTTTAAACATTATAGTGCTGAACTCCAACATCTTGTTTGAGAAGGACAATACTGAGCACAAGATCAGATATTAAACCTCAGACTGAATAAAAGAATGCTGGAGCAGCAGCATAAGCCAGGGTAACCTCTTAGATGTTGTCTTTGCTCTGATGTCACACTTTATTGTCTGTCTGAAAGACATTTTACTAAAAATGTACCACCAACCTCAGGAAAACAGAATCTAGTCAGTTGCTGCAAAGTTTGCAGTTTGTGCTACAATGATAACCAGCAGATTTGGACAGAAACATATTTTTGTGCAGAATATAATCTGTTTTCTAGTGTTTCATTGTTTGAAATTTGTCATGCACAATTCTATTAAATACTGATCATAATATATTTCTGCTACCTTAGGATTAGAAACAAATTCTGTTTAGAAATAATGCCAAGAACAAATTTTATAGTTTATTTTTTTCATTGAAAACAAGTTAGATTTGTTTTAGCCTTCAAGCATGTGTTTATATACAATTAAATGAACTCTGGCAGTGAGCTGTACTTTTTATTTTCCTAAATGGAAAATGGATTAATGGACTGCAGCACTGGAGCTCTTGGAGTTTAGATTCCAGCACAGTGTGAAAAAGCATCACGTGATGACCAGATTTAGGGGATCCCTGAACCTGATGATGGAGCCTGGGGTAGAGTTGAATACGTATGCATGCAGACCTTGAAGACATGATGTGATGAATGTTTCAGTAAATAAACGTGTAGTGTAAATTAGGTATACATGGTTTTCTTTCTTTCACAACATTTTCTCCCTTGTGTCATCTAAGAAATTGTGTGAAATATTACTCTTATTTTTGGTACCAGGAATCAAACTTGGTATCTTACGCTTGATAGACAGGCACAAGTACCACTGAACTGAGTCCCCTGCCCCTTTTAAGTCTCAAAGTTTAGCTTCCTTCTTTTTAAAGCCCTTCACAACCAGTTCAAGTATAGTGGGTTTGAGTTTATTTTCTGTTTCTCTTCAGTGAATTATACAGTTAGATGAGTGTGATACTAAGAGGATAAGTCCTTCCATGTTCAGAGATTCTGTGATAAATGTAAGGAAGCCCTGTACATAACAACCTTCGTCATCCAAGAACTAATTGGCAGGGAGAGTGGAATAAAACAGAAGGTTCTGGAAGTTCACCTTCCTACTGATTCAGTTTGATTGCATGAAGTAGTTCAAGGGCAAAGGCAGAGCCAGATAGGTTCACACTGGCAAGGAGTGCAGCTATCATCTGTTCGGGCTAGTCTGTTGTGCTAGTGATAACAAGCATCTTGCTGTTAAAGAATTCAGAAGAAGGGACTGTGCTGGAGAGGCCGGGTATATTCTTCCAGATTCAACAACTGCCTGGGTCAAGAGGAGAGAATAAGATGTGGAGAGAGGCCAGAACATTTAATTCCAGAGAGTTTTCCCCTTAGAAATGGTGAGAAGTGAAAATTACCTTTCTTATTTGTCATGTGTAGAAGAATATATGGGGTTTTTGTAGCATGTTCTTTTTTCTTTCCCTGAGATTGTGTGCCCCGCATCTCTTGTAGTGTTGCTGTTCTTCCTGAAAAGACAGTCTTGAATTTGAACACTCGTGTGAATCCTCACCCACCACGTGACTCATGGGCCCGGATGCACATTACATCCTTGGAATATGCAGCAGGAGACATTACTCGAAAAGGGAGAAAAAAAAACAAAGCTCGAGTTAGTGAATTACTTCAAGGCCTTGCATTTTCTGATGACTCAGATGTGGAAGAAGACAATGAGCCTGACACACAGCCTGCTCTGAAGAAGCTGAAGGTGACAGGCATCCCAAAGAAGAGATGGACTAAAAGAGATCTTAATCCAAACTTTCCACAGTGGTCAGCATTGGATTCTGGACTTCTGAACCTTAAGAGTGAAAAATTAAACCCAGTGGAGCTCTTTGAATTATTTTTTGATGATGAAACATTCAACTTGATCGTTAGAGAAACAAATAATTATGCTTCTCAAAAAAATGTTAACTTGGAAGTCACAGTTCAAGAAATGAGATGTGTATTTGGTATCCTGCTTTGGAGTGGATTTGTAGGATGTTCCCGAATGGGAATGTATTGGGAGATCTCTGACGCTGATCAGCACCTGGTTAGAGATGCAATTAAAAAAGACAGATTTGACTTGATTTTTTCATACCTGCACTTTGCAGATAATAATCACCTAGATCAAAAAGATAAATTTTCAAAATTGAGACCTCTCATACGGCAAATGAATAAAAATTTCCTCTTATATGCTCCCCTGGAAGAATATTACTGCTTTGGTAAATCAATGTGTGAATGCTTTGATACCGACCAGTTTCTGAATGGAAAGCCCCTTAGAATTGGCTACAAAATCTGGTGTGGCACAACCATACAAGGATATCTAGTTTGGTTTGAGCCCTATCAAGAAGAATCAACTTTGGAGGCAGACAAGGATCTTGACCTTGGGTTAGGTGGCAATCTGGTGATGAACTTTGCTGATGTTCTTTTAGAGAAAGGCCAGTATCCCTACCACTTGTGTTTTGATAGCTTTTTTACAAGTGTGAAATTGATGTCAGCTTTGAAAAAGAAAGGAGTGAGGGCAACTGGATTAATACGTGAAAACAGGACAGAAAAATGTCCAATTATGAGCACAGAACATATGAAAAAAATGAACAGGGGCTATTTTGATTTCCGAGTAGAAGAAAATGATGAGATAATTCTGTGTCGTTGGCATGGGGATGGCGTTATTAGTTTGTGTTCCAATGCTGTGGGCATAGAACCAGTCAGTGAGATAAGTGGTTTTGCTGCTGATGCCGAGATCCTTCAGCTAAGTCAACCAGCCATCGTGAAATTGTATGAGGAATGCAGGAAAGGTATAGCTAAAATGGACCAAATTATTTCTAAATATAGAGTGAAGTTAAGAAGCAAGAAATGGTACTCCATTTTAGTGAGCTACATGATTGACATAGCCATGAACAATGCATGGCATCTACACAGAGTCTCTAACCCAGGAACCTCTTTAGACTTCCTAGAATTCCGAAAATGTGTTGCACATTTCTACTTGGAAAACAGTATTGATCTCTCAGATTAGTACAGATGAACAAAATGCAGACAGTAAAAAGCCAGAAAAATAACCCTACCAAAGCAAGTCCTATGTGTATAATTATTAAATGCTATTTTTTAAGTCAGACATTTATATAGAGTTTAAAATTATCTGAAATTGTTGAATTCCAATGATACCTTTTTCTGTGTCTAGTTTTGTCTCATGTGGGAAATCACTTGTTGAATTATTTTGTGGATTAAAAGAATGAAATCTTTCCCTCCTTTTTATTTTTCTGTAGCAAGTTCCATCCCCCTCAGACAAATACCAACAAAAATCAAACTCTGGACCTTGTGCTTGCCAGGCAGGCATGGTGCCACTGTGCTACATTCCCAGCCTCTAGCTAGTGCCATTTTAAAATGCAAGCAGTATTGTAGTAACTGTAGAATGGTATGGAGTCCTAAGTCCAAAGTGGAAATGATATGTGTGAACTAAAAATGAAGCAGTAAGCCGGGTACAGTAGTGCATGCCTATAATCTGAAAAGTACACAGATTTAGTGACAAATAGTTCACTGCTATCAGTAAGATCCCAGTTTGGAGTGAAGACAGTCTCCACTACAGCCAATGCACTCCTTAGTGAGCCAAGAGGATTGCTGTGAGTTTGAGGCCAACTTAGGCTGTGTAGTGAGACTCAAAAAAAGGGTATGGGAGGCTCGAAAACTACATTCAAACTGGATCAGACTGTGCAGGAATAGGCATGAATTTTGCTGGAGAATACTGTAAAGGAAAAAAAATGTGAAGCATAGGCTTTGAATGCTGAAGTGAGAAGAATATCCTGTTGTGATTGTGTAAAATGTGAAACAAATCACTGAGTCAAAGTAAAAGGTACTACTTGACATGAAACCCATGTCCGGTCAGTGATGACAAGTACTTTCAACTTAGTGTTAAAATCCAGTAATGGTAGGTAGGTTTCTCATAGGTTTCCAACATTTTGGCTTGCCGGGGCTACTTGTACAGGAGAAATTAATCTGACTCTCATATAAAATTTATGTACATAATCAAACTTTATACACACATATCTTTATTTGTTATGACTTCTAAAAGAAAGGCAAGTGGCCTTTAATCCACACTCTGGAGAAGCCTGTAAAGAAAAAGATGGATTTGTGTGTTGCAGGTGCCACACTGAGGAAGCTGTTCTGAGATGTAAGTGTAAGCCACAGAGTCACAGATTCACCTAGCCAAGATACTCAACATAAGTTATTCCTGCACTCTGATATTTATTAAATATACCAAAGTGGATTTGTTTCTGCTTTCAAATGAAGTATCTGATATCTTGGAGAATCTACCCATGAAAGTCACTATAGGTGGTCAACTCTTGTAAACCAAGATAACAATCATTTCATGTACCATGTTCGACCACTGAACTAAACATCTGTGATACTTAATACACTTGTGTAGTGCTCCTCAGACACTGCCTTATATAGTAGTTTTGTTCATGGTATGTCTGTCACTAGATGAAGTCTCAGAATCTTGTAACAGAGGTGGGACTAGAAAGTTCTTGCTATACAACTATTTAGGATACTTAGAGTATATTGCAACTTGATATTTTAGCCAAATAGCAATACATTCAAAGTGCACTTTTATGATAACTTTCAAAATATGGTGACCCAAGGGTCTAGAGGTGTAGCTATGTGGTAGAAAGCATTGCATGTGCCAGGCTCGATCCTCAGCATCAGGCAGAATATAGAGGTGTAATGACATCTATCTATGGTTACCAGCAAAATACCAGTTTGGAGTAAAGCAGCTTTTATTGTAGGAGATGTACTCCTGGCGTGAGAATTAAGTTCATTTCTGCTTTCTCCAGGATATCCACTGATTCTTCTAAACTTACTCATCCCCCTGCCTGAAGGCTTTCTATTACACTATCAAACTTTATGTGCTGTGTTTATTTTCTCTGGCTTTTTACTTTGGGCTAGATTTTCTTAAGCTTAGGAAGTGCTGGACAGTGACCACAGTGTTGGTGGACACCACGCTTGCAGAGCCTCTGGTGCTATGGGATGCTCTTGTAGACTCCAGCAGCTCACCAGTGCTAGACTACTATGGAGCTGAGGAAGATCTGCCATGGTCTCCTCATGATTTGACCCTAAGCTCTAAGTGGTGCCTGGATGCTGGAAAGTGGAAGTGTGGCCGACAGGGTTGTGCAGACATGTTCAGGTGCTGACCAGGCTAAGAGCCTCTGTGTGGTGTGTGTGCACAGACACACATGGAGTCCCAGGTCAGGATATGGCCTTTCCCACACTTAGCATGTGCAAGCCTCTTGTTCTCATATGAGTTGCTGATTGACTGCAGTGTGTTAGTTCTAGAGAGGTTGTTTTGGAATTGTTAAAATTAGAAGGACAGAACTGTCCCACAGACTGTAGATCAATAAGACAAAAAGAGGGTTCTAACTTGGCCCTGGGAGTTGGTAGCCATGGAAAAAGGCATTAAAAAGAACCTGAGGAAATACCTAACTTTGAGGATCAGTCCAGTATCAGAAAGACTCAGAAACTCACAAAAAGAGCTTCCTACCTAAAGATTAAAAAAAATGTGAGCACTCGTAAGACAGTAACAAAAATGGAATTAACAGATAATGTATTTTCTAGTAAAGGAAGAACGATGTAATTAGAATATTACAGTTTTTCCCCGTTATGAATAAAAGCATGAAGACATTTTTCATCAACAACTGTTGACATCACAAAAAGAAACTAGACATTGCTCACTCAGGTAAGAACAAAACACCACACTGCAGCAGTCTTGGCCAAAAAGGTGTAAACTGAGTCTGATTCAACATCTAATCAGCTCACTCCTGATTCAGAGGAAATACAGTAGCCGGAGAAGAGGTTAAACTACCTAACCCACTGGTCAGAATACTAACCTGTCAGAACACAAAGTGTTCTAGGCATGGTAACACATACTTGTAATCCTGGCTACCGGGAACACTTGAAGCAGGGTTGCAGGTTCATGAGCAGTGTCTGTAGGAATCAGATGGGAAGAATGAGACAAATTGGCCCCTGGTGAGCGCTGAGAAGAGGGCGTGCAGGTGTGCTGGCATGCTGCAGGAGAAGCAAAGACACCTGAGGTGAAGTCCTTTGCCCGGAGAAGTACCGTGGAGGGCGGGAGACAGTTGTATCCTGTGGGACTCTTAATTGCTTGTGTCATGAATCCATAATAAAAGGAGTTGTTGAAAGCCGGCTCAGGGTTCAGTCCTCCAAGGCTGTTCCCTTGCTGGTTCTTTTGAAACAAATCCCTGAGTGCCTGGATTCCTCCTGCAACCCCAGACTTATACCAGCAAGTGTCTCAAAATTAATTGTCTCAAAATTTTAGAAAGTGCTGGGATGTCGCTCAGTGATAGCATGTTTACCCAGCACATACAGTGCTGTGGGTTCAATTCCCGCTAGAGGAAAAACAAAAACTGGGCAACTATGAGATAGCCACCAACCTCTAAAATAATGCACTGGGCAAATAATGGAGGTGAATTCTACAGATTAAAAGGGACATGAAGGGGCTGGGGATTTAGCTCAGTGGTTCCGGTGCCTGTCTAACAAGCACAAGGACCTGGGTTCGATCTCTCAGTAACCACACACAATACTGGGCATGGAGACTAACGACCAGCAGCAATCGGTACCACATTCCACAGTGCCGGGCGCGGTGGCTCACGCCTGTAATCCCAGCACTCGGGAGGCAGAGGCAGGAGGATTGCTGTGATGTGAGTTGCAGGCTGAGCTCAGGGCCAGCCTGAACCACAAAAGTGAGACCCTGTCTCAAAAAACAAAACAAAAAAGGACATGAAACGACTACAGGTGTAGGTCAGTGGTAGAATGCCACCAGCTTCCCAGTGTGAGGCCTTGGATTAATCCCAGTTATCACCACAAACAAATACTAATTTTTTTTTTTTAGACAGGGTCTTGTTTTGTAGTTCAGGCTGGCCCTGAGCTCGTTATGCAGCCCAGGTAATCCTGGAACTCACAGCAGTCCTCCTGCCTCCGTCTCCTAAGTGCTGGGATTACAGGGGTGAGCCGCCAAGCTTGGCTATAATCTTTAAAATTAAAAAAAAAAAATTTGTTTTAGACAGAATCTGACTGGTTTTGAACTCACTGTATCACCCAGGCTGGTCTCTGACTCACTGAGATATTCCTTAAGCAGTCCTGGGAAGGATCACAGATAATATGCCACCAACTGGAAAGGGCTGGTGGGAAACACAGCTGTGCATATCTTTTTCAAAATTTTTATTTATTTATTAAGAGTAGGAAAACTATTGGGAAAGAAAGCTTCTGCCAAGGAGGGAGGGAAGGGGAGCCTGAAAGTGGGTGAACCCATATTTATTTTTTAATCTCAGCAACGTTGGTGGATTATAATTTTGAGTGATAGATTGTCTTGGCTAGGTATATCATCCTCAGGTTATGTATTAAAATTTCTTTTAATTAGGCAATACAGTCATCTCTAAAAGCAAAAGCATTGAGAAGGTGTATGATATCATTTCTAACCCTTAGTGTTTAAACTTACATCTCACAATTAACCACTATTATTTTCTTATGTATTTTCTCAGCTTTTCTTTGTACTTACACAGCAAATAAAATTTAAATTCTTTTTACTCCTTTTTATTAGCAAAATTTAGAGTTCAACACTGCATTTCTAGCTTGGTTACTCCTGAAGGCGGAACCACCGAGCGGCGCAGCTAGAGCGGCCGGAAGCTGCAGCGCGTTCGCGCGGGGGCCACCGGTCCGGACGACGTTGAGTTCGCTACCGGTCGGTCGCCGTCGGAGAGAGGGCCTCGGGGCCCTGTGCTTTTCAGAGGTCGAGGCGGGCAGTGTCGCGGCCCGGGGAAGAGCGAGAGTCCCTTCGGGATCGCCCCGATTCCTCCGGCCGGGGTCCCTGCGCGCGCACGGTCACTGGCAGCCTTGACAGTGGGAGCCTCCGTGCGCTCGCTGCCCCGGCACACAGGGTCAGTTCCCGCGATCTATCCGTGGTCCTGGACGCGAGCCAGAACGTGGAAATCTATTCGCGTGCTTGGCATCTGGCCTGTGATATTGCCCTTGTGACTTTTGGCCAGGCCTTTAATCTCTTTATACCTTATTTTATTGCTGTGTAAACGAGAACAGTATCACCTCATTTCGCTGAGTGTTGTACCAGACATAGTACAATTTAACGATTTCCTACTAACTGATATTTTCAGTAAGTACTCTTAGTGACTGTCTTTTGTTACTGTATTTTGAATTACAGTGTTATCAGTTCTCTTTGTGATAATGGATTCTATATTTTGGGAGGGAAAAATAAGAGCCTGATTCATAGCAAAGATTCAAACTGGTTATATTGAGATGCTCAAACTCCCAAAGGCTTTAAAACTTGAGGATACCTTTTCTTTGGCCAGAGACTCAGGACAATCGGAGAGGTTAGTAACAGTGAAAAACGACTAAGAACAGAACAAAGGGCCCACTCTTAATTGAGGAAAGCCAAGGAAGTATAATATTAGCTAGTATTAATACAGTATCTAATACACTGTAGAAACTATATTATGTTCCAGTAATGTTGTATTCAGATTTACTGAATGTTCACAACCCGCCCATTTGCTGCTACAATCTTTTTTTTAGAAGAGGAAGTGAGGATAGAGATGTGCGGTTTACTGAGCTCTCTCTGCTAGTAGGAAGCCAGGCTTCACTGTACCTACTAGACTATGTTGGGGCATTGCAAAACAAAACAAAAAAACCAAAACATAAAAACAGAACAGAAGGAAGGAAAGCAGGAGACAAAGGACAAGTGAGATTCTGAACTTGATACCAGCATCAATGTGGTTGAGAAGGAGCCATGGAAATAGTAGGGAGCCCCTCTGGTTATTCCTGCAGGAGTGGCCTTGATGGCCTCGTTCATGGTTGCTGCTTAAAGTGTGTTGAAGGCTGAAGCAAAAGTGAGGATGAGTCGTGTCTACGGGGCCTTCTTTGAAGGAGACAGGCCTTGAAGAGGGAAGAGTAGCAGGCGGTTAGGGGCAGCAGGTGGGAAGGATGAGAAGCAGCTGCTGTGCTCTTCAGAGTCAGCACTTGGTGATGTAACACAACCTGCTCCAGCTGAAGTGGGAAAGCCCTGTTTTCAGCTGAATTTGTCAGTTTCAGGCAATTGTTTGAACAAGTGTCACATGAGTACATCCAGCATTTAAAAACTTAGTCCTTTTTCTTTTGATACAGGACCTACCACTTTAAAAAAAACCAAAAAAACAAAACCTAAATATGGAGTCTTGATTACAGGAAAGACTTACTGTTGCCTCACAATTACCAGACTTTTACAGCTTGAACAAAATCTACTTATTTCCAGTGTGGCAGATGAGAATGCCAGACAGGCTCAGCTGAGTTCTTTTTCAGGTTTTCCAAGGTGTTGGTAGTGATGAGCTGCCATCGGGAGGCTGTGGGATGGAGCTGCGTTGAGGTGGGTGGTGGAATTAAGGACCTCGTGGTCAGGCTGAGAAGATACCAAATCATCTTCAGAGTCTGTGGGATTAAGGCAGCAAATCCTTGGGATCATATCTGAATTCAGCCAGCCAGAGACCACATACCTAAAGCATCACTCTGAGCCATTTGTGGAGAGGGGCTTCCTAGAAAGTCCAGTAAGAAGCCTGGGTCTGTCTGCCAGTCTCACTGTCCGTCTCACTGAGTCAGCGGCTGCCTAGACCCACCCCGTGGGACTGTTTGGAGAAATCCTATTGTAAGGTACAGGTTTGTGGCAGTACAGAGAATGATGTCACACACAGAGGCACTCGAACATAGAGAAGAAATCTGCACAGCTGCTCCTTGGAAAGAACCCCCAGCTTCTGAGCTGCACAGGAGAGGTTTACAGGCTGAATGACTGACAATGATCTCCACCTTTCTGCTTTCTCCTATAGAAATCCTTCTCATGCCTCAGTGTGGTAGGTGGCGAATGATGGCAAGGGAACCAAGCAAATGCACAGCTCTGGATGTTGACTCTGCAGAGGATCAAATGGGGTTTCTGGTTGTGAAGGTGGAGAAGGAAGAGGCCTCTGTCTTGGTGGAGGAGAACAATGTGTTGGGTCCAGAGCACGCCCGCTTGTGTTTCCGTGCCTTCCGCTACCCTGAGGCTGCTGGTCCGCAAGAGGCTCTGAGCCGACTCCGTGAGCTCTGCCGCCAGTGGCTGCAGCCTGAGACCCACAGCAAGGAGCAGATCCTGGAGCTGCTGGTGCTGGAGCAGTTCCTGGCCATCCTGCCCGAGGAGCTGCAGGCTTGGCTGCGCCCACAGCACCCAGGGAGTGGGGAGGAAGCTGCAGCACTGCTGGAGTTCGTGCAGGGGCAGCTGCAGGAATCACCGCTGCAGGTAGAACAAGTTTAGTATCTGAGAGCTGTGGTTTGAACCTTACTGAGATCTCGTGGTTGAAGTGAAGGCATTCTTTTATAATCCAGGAGTTGTCAGTCTCTACTGTGGACCTCTTGGAATTGAGGCCAAGTACTCTGGACTCCTCAGAATGCTATTTTTATGCACATAAAGGAAACTATGGAGGATTGCAAAGTACTGTAATCCTATTAAACTTCAATTAGGGAAGTATTAAACTACTACTTTGTGATAAAGCTAGATAAGTGCTTTTTTGTTGATGCCCTGAGTAATAAGACCTAAGGATAAAGCTAATGACTGGTCATTTCAAAGGGCTGATACACGTGAAGGAATTTGGAGATTCTGCCTGGTTATAAAGTATTGTGGAAACGTTTGGAATTTCTTTTGGTGAGAAAGTCCTGGAACTGCTTATGCCACAATGGTTTGTTCCTTCCATTCATAATGAAGGAAATGCTACATTTTTCTTAGAGATTAGCTGAATGTAAGACTAGTTATTTTCTTCAATTTATGAACCACTGATTTTGGACCTCTGGTAGAAAATGGGCTGGTTTTATTTCCATCTTTTCTGTTTTATGAGCCTGTTCCCTCTTTGTGTCATGCAATGTCCTAGTGCAACTTCCCTGAGTGACACAGGGCAGGCCTCCAAACCAGTGACCAGGACACCAGGGTTCTTAACTTGAATTGACTACAGTGAGCTCTGTAACAATGAAGTCATTTTGAACCTCTTAACTTTGTTCTTTATAGAGAACGAGGGAAGTTCTGCACTTGGGAAAGTAGCTTGAAAACTGTGATTTAATCATAAATGTCTCCAGATAGAAACCTGAGTGTATTAAGGACATCCCATGTCCCAGGCCCTCTCTTGGGGAACCTCACATACTGTGATCCTATTTACTAGTTCCCCCAAACCTCATAAGTTAGCTTCAGATTAGGAACATACTAGTATCTTTAAAAGAACTATCTGTCAGTTTCCAAAAATTTATCATAAAAGTACAAATGTGTACAAAGGAAGAACACAGTGGTTTAGAGCTTAGAACACCAGGTTCATTCTGTTGAACTGTCAAGCTAGCATTGTCACTTCTTGGCAGAGTGATTTGAGTAAACTGCTCAAACTCACCCTCTATTTCACAAATAAACCCAGATAATAACAGTGCATACCACACTTTGCACTGAATGAGTTAAAATACCCAAAACTCTTACAAAGAATGCCTAGGAAGTAGAAAGTGCTTCCATATAGCTTGATGGATTAAAAAAAATTAAATGAATATCTTCTAGGTCCCAGGTGACCAGGGACAAGGACAAGGACTTCTGTGTTGGAAGTCGGGACTGGTAACAGTGGGCCAGAAGTCACAGAATAGCCAAGTCCAGGCACTGAAGCCTCTGCTCAAGCATGAATATTTACAATTGTGGCCTTCACAAGACACAGGTGAATATTCTCATCTGGCCTATCGAATTCTACAGGCCTCACCCAGCTATACCAAAGGGTGGTCTGGAAGATCTGTTTAATTTATGTGCTTATCATTGATCTGCTCTACTCTGAGACTGAGACTGAAAGAGAAATAGGTACCACAGTGGTGAAGAGCTTTCCTGATAAAGCCTCGATACAATAAGATGTCACCCGATTTGGAAGGACTTGGTTCTCCATTCTTTTGACAAGAAATTGTAGAGCCTCCCTTGTCATAGCTAGTGTGGTTGCCACCGAGGATAGAACCTCCAGTGAGACAGAATCCTCCTCCATGGAGCTTCCACTGTGTATGTAAGATGCCAAAGAGACACACTGGTAACACAGTTTTAGATAGCAGTGACTACTAAGAAGAAAACACAACCTGTAAAGTCAGCCAGAATTTCAAACAGTTGGAGGACGATTGCAATTCAAATGACACAAATCTAACCTTAGGTCTGTTATTAAAATAGCATGGTACTCACTTGATAGGAAAGGACTGTGTCCTTGAGTGACTGCTCCTGTGCTCCAAACATGTGTAAGTCCTTGAGACCTACAGAATTGTGAGATCCAGCCAACATGCAATCTTCATTTCTCAGCAGAGATTCTAGTTTATGTCACTATATGTCTCTTTTAGTGTTTGCCTCTTATATAGAAGCTTACAGTTCATTTTGACTTTTCTGTCTTGAATCTCTCGAGTATATGTAAACAGATTCCCATTGCTGCTTTTCTTGATGCAGCTTTGACTGGCCTCTCTTAGTTTTTCAAAACCAAGGCAGAATGTACCCTTATAGCTCCTAAAGACATACTGAGCAAGAATCCTCTTCCCTAGCAAAATTCACAGGAGCTTCTAATGACGAAAGTTTTTGTTTTAATTCATGTCACTACTCCACACAAGTATGGGGCTACTTTCTACATAGATTTACTTTTTTTCAGAGTACAGCAAATATCTTCGTACTGTGGGGTTGGGCACATTAAGAACACTGTATATAAACTTCTGTGGCAAAACTTGGATTCCACAAGGCAGGGAGGCTGATGCCAGGGCAGATCTCATCCAGGGTTTTTTTTGTACTAGTTTCCCAGGGAGGCAGCTGCAAAGATGCAGTGTCACCTGACAGGTTCCATCCAGAGTCCCAGGTAAGTGACATCATCTCCCTTCCCTAGTTCCCATTACTGCTGTACTGTTTTCTGTGAAGCTGGGGCCCTGCCCATCCCACCTTTGCCCCACCCTGGATCCTCCATCCCACTCCTGGGATAGGTAAATTTCCTCTTTTATCTCAAGGTTGCCTGTTGTCAGCTTCATGCACGTGTACACTGATGGGCTTGTCCAGTTTTATTACTGGCTTGCAGTATTGTTTGTGTTTCCCAGATGCTGTCTCTCGCGTGTCTTTGGTCATCTTCTTCTGTTGCTTTAGAGGTTGCTGAAAATGGAGGACATGGCCCTGAGTCTCTCCCCTGGGAAGATGCAGCTGGGCCCCTCTCAGATGAGCGCTGGCAGATATGAAAGAGAGCACAGCTATGGCCACCATGGCTCCCTGGGTAAGGCTGAGGGGCTCTGGTTCTCCTGATGGGTCTTAGTGTGGTTTGAAATGAGCATCTGTTGGCTCTCGCATCTTGTCAGAACTGTTGATCCTCTTTCTGTATGGATTCAGAACCACCATTTTTGAAACTGCCAGCTCCTAAACCATCTTTTTTTTCTTATCAGCCCTACCGTGTTCTAGTCAGAGTGAGTGGGATAAAGCAGCTAAGAAGCTGAGCACGGACTGGCTTACAAGAGATGCACCAATGTTAATTTCTGGGCTGGGGCTGGGGCACAGCTTGCCTACCATATATTTCACTTTCCCATCCTGTCCTAATAAGTGTTCAATAGACCCCGCTTCTCCCTGGGCAGAGTCCAAGATAACCCCTTAGTTTTAGTCAGTGGCCAAGTTCTGAGTTTCTACTCTGATGTCACTTATGCAGTACTTCAGAAATCCTTCCTGTTTACTGCCACCTCTGCTCAGTCCTATATATATCTGTATATCTATATCTATCTCAATGTGTGGCCTTGGCTTACTATTCTCTGTGCTTAGTAGCCCTTTCCTCAGACTAGCACCATTGTGTGTGCCCCAGCACAGTCCTTGGCCTCATCCCCCCACTCCCTCCATTCCCACCTGTTCCTTCTCCCAGTGGCCCCATTGCATTCTCAGGTCTCTTCCTGTCAGCACCCTGTGGCCTCCTTGATTCCCCTCCTCACTCCTGCACTAGAATCGTCCTCGGCATGCAGAGATCCCCTGCAGTTCTGGTCTCTCTGGTGCTCATCGCAGAGTTCTCCTCCCATTTAGTGCATAGTCTAGCCTTGTTATGCTTTGTTATTTCAGCTGGTGAAATGCAGGCTAAGATCAGGGCCTTGTCTCCAGCTGAGGAACATCCAGGACAAGAGCCTGGCCAGACTGCCTCCCACCTGGGTGAGGACATTATCCAAGTTCCTGTTTGTGCTGAAGAAGGCAAATGGGAGCCCAGGTTACAAGGAAAGCAGAAAAATGCCACAAGGAGCAGGCGGCACATTTGCCATGAATGTGGGAAGAGCTTTGCACAGAGTTCAGGCTTGAGTAAGCATAGGAGGATCCACACTGGAGAGAAACCCTATGAGTGTGAGGAGTGTGGCAAAGCCTTCATTGGGAGCTCTGCCCTGGTTATTCACCAGAGAGTTCACACAGGAGAGAAGCCATATGAGTGTGAGGACTGTGGCAAGGCCTTCAGCCACAGCTCAGACCTCATCAAACACCAGAGAACACACACAGGAGAGAAGCCCTACGAGTGTGAGGACTGTGGGAAAACCTTCACCCAGAGCTGCAGCCTCCTCGAACATCACAGAATTCACACTGGAGAGAAGCCATACCAGTGCACCATGTGCGGCAGAGCCTTTAGACGGAGTTCACATCTCCTGAGACACCAGAGGATCCATGGTGATAGAAATGAGCAGGAACTTCAATTTGGAAAGGCTTGGGAAGTTCAGACTAAAATGGAAAGCCAGTGGGGAAACGCTGATACTGCTGTGTCTTATAAATGTAAAGAGTGTGAAAGAAGTTTCACTCAGAAAACCGGACTTATTGAACATCAAAAAATCCACACTGGTGACAAACCATATCAGTGTGATGCATGTGGAAAAGGCTTCACTCGAACTTCATATCTCATTCAACATCAGAGAAGCCACATATGCAAAAAAATTCTGCCACAGTGACCCATTGTATGCATAGGTGCTCATTTGTTACTGGACTGAAGCCACTTGGAGCCTTACTAGCTACAGACAGAATTTGTGAGTTGGGGTGTATTTAATTATATATATTACTGAGTGTTAGAAAATACATTATGGCTTAGATGAATTATTGTCTATATTTTAGAGGTGACTGGAACAAAATTGACTGCATAGTAAGGTTTTTGGCGGAAGTGGAACCTGACTATTTTATTCTGACCAACTGAAACTAAAACGGGCCTCCAGATTTGTTAGTTCTTCTTTTTTTTTTTTTTTTGGTTTTTTGAGACAAGGTCTCGCTTTGTGGTTCAGGCTGGCCCTGAGCGCAGCCTCCAACTCACATCACAATCCTCCTGCCTCTGCCTCCCGAGCGCTGGGATGACAGGCGTGAGCCACCACGCCCGGCACTGTGGTATGTGGTACTGGTTGCTGCTGGGCGTGAGTCTCCACACCCAGTATGGTATGTGGTTACTGGGAATTGAACCCAGGTCCTTGTGCTTGCAAGACAGGCGCCGGAACCACTGAGCTAACTCCCCGGCCCTTCTTTGATATTTTTTGAGACAGGGTCTCAGTTTGTAGTTCAGGATGGCCTTGAGTTCAGCTTTGAACTCAACAAACCTCCTGCCTCTGCCTTCTGAGTGTTAGGATTACAGGTGTGAGCCACCAAGTCTGGCATAGTGGTATGTGGTACTGATTGCTGGTGGGTGTGAGTCATCATGCATGCATTGTTGTATGTATTGGGGATCGAACCTGGACCCTTTTACTTGTAAAGCAGACTCTGGAACCACTGAGCTAAATCCCCAACCCATCCAGATTTGGTAGTTTCTGTCAGCCTGCACTTTATGATGATGTCCTACTGTTGCTGTGACCATACTTTTTGGCTCTAGTGATCCCACTAGAATTTTTTAGTTTCATGCAGTCATACAGCTCTCACTGTGCCTTGTACACAGATGCTAGTAAATATTTAATCAGTGTACCAGAAAGTTATCTGTATAATTCTCAAAATCTGATGTTCCAGACTTTTTTGAACCTTCCCATCCAGGCCAATTTCCTTCTGTCTAAAGAACTCAGGTCCTAGAGTCAATCTGTTGCATTTTTTTGCCACTTACATAGGATTAATTCTAACATTTAAATTCTCAAACCACTTGTATGGAAACAGCTCCTTCATGAATGACAAGAACTTTTATCACTAACTCCTCAGGGAACTTACTTTATTCTTAAACATGCATTTTACATCATCCATTTTCTTCTTTTTTCTTTGTTCTTTCTCTTCCTGTTCCTGTCCTTCCCCATCTTCTTCCTTCCTTTTCTCTTCCTTGCTTCCTTTCTCTCCTCCTTGCTTCTCCTCTTTCTTCATCCATCCCTTCTCCAACACTTCCCTCCTCCTGGTCCTGATAATCCAGATTTCAGTCTTGTGACCTTCGATGAGAAAACCTAGCTTTTTAGTCTGCACTAGAGCAGCAGTGGTATTTATTATGTATCTTTACATGGAGTTGTTTTCACAAAAATATTTCAGGATGAATAGTTTCTTGGAGACTTTTTTGCTAATGTATCACATGTAGAAATGTGCTTTCATTATAGCCTTTTTCACATCTTTCATTTGGTTTCTGGTACCAGCAATAAAACTTTCTGGAATTCAGATATAGAAAGGTGTTCTGCTTAGACTTAACAAGTAATGGCTTTCTCATTGTGAAATATTTTTTTCTTGATAACTATATTTGCTTATTAGGAGTTGAGTCATCGTCCAGAATCCTTTGTAGCCATCCAAGTCTGTTTTTATGCCAGTTTTCCAGGGTTGATACTTTGGAGTTTTTAGGGTTCTAGTAGACACATATAACAAATGCTAATGTAAATTATTTATACTAATAAACAATATTGTTGAGTGACTTCTTTAATCAATAAAAATGCATCCCTTCCAAACTTTTTAAATACAAATATTGGGCAAAGTAACAGAAATAGTTGGCACACGCCTGTTATCTCAGCACTCTGGAAGGCTGAAGCAGGACTGCAAGAAGATGTAAACAAGTCCGTTCCATCCTGATCAACTTGGTTAGCTTTTGTGTTAGGAGAAAAACAAAAAACAAAATTCTGGGGATGTAGCTTCATAAACGTCCCTAGGTGCAATTTCTAGTATCGAAACTAGTGTGTATATGTGCACGTGTGTATGCACTTGCAGCATGGAATTAGTACCAATGATTCTGGGCACGGAATCATAAATTCTGTATTCTGCAAGCTAGAGACCTAAGAGCCAATGGTGTGAACTTCATTCTTTTTTTGAGACAGGGTCTCACTTTGTAGTTCAGTCCACACCCGTCACTGTGGCATGTGGTACTGGTTGTTGCTGGGCGTAAGTCCCCACGCCCAGTATTGTATGTAGTACCGGGGATTGAACCCAGGCCTTTGGTTTACAAGACAGGCGCTAGAACCACTCAGCTAAATACCCGGCCCTCAACTTCATTCTTAACATGTGTTTTAGTTTGAGGGCAGGTCAGGATGACCCAGTGTCCCAGGTCAAAGCTGGTAGGCAGAAGTATTTCTTATTTGAGGGAGGGTCAAGCTGGCAGTTACAAGTTAGATTTTGATGAATGATCTGTAGTTTTTTTTTATCAGCCCAATTCTCCATCCAAGACATAGCCTCTTTCTCTACCATCAGTCACTATTAGAAATCTTTCCTGCAAGAGGACTGCCATTTTGAAATGACTGAGTCCAGGATAAGATTCACTCCAGGTTGGGGTTCACACTGACTTTTCAAAAGTATTTCCTTGTAGCTGATCTCCCTGAGGCATAAAATAACAATGTTCAAATGCACTCTGAATTTTGTTTAACTATTTTTACTCGAGAACTCACCTGGACAGTACACTGGAAAGCAAGATGGAATTTAGTGTCAGGAATCGAATTATATTGGGAGATAATGTAGTAGGGCCCCTCCTGACAGGTCAGGCTAGGAACTTTTTATAATGTATTAGTATCATGCCCGAAGGTGTAGTTCTGATATAAGTCTAACATAAATCATACCTAGCCAGACTGTAGACTGTTAATGTGTACCCAACTGGAATATAAGATGTTAGTGTATTCTCAAATAAGGAAGACAAAGACACAAAAATTGTGTAAAAGGATGCAACTAAGCCATGTTTGGCACTCAGCCTTTAGATGAGAATCTGCTGGGTGAGGGTTGGCACTAAAACTGCTTTCTTTCTCCATGTCCCATCTCTACACAGAAATCCTGCAGCAATGACACTGCATAAGGGTTTGCAAATACTCAATCCCAAAAGAGATACAGTCTTTTAGTCTTCAGTATTTTATGTTGCAACTGGAGAGAAGTTGCTGACCTCATCCCTGTGGAGCTCCACTCAGAGAATCCTAATCAAATGGTGGAGAAAAAGCATCTTAAGAAACAAATATTTAAAATATACTATGATGGTTGAAGGTGTAGTTTGGTGGTTGTGCTTGCCTTGCCTAAGCCTGCATTGTTTGACACCCTCGACCAACTAAAAATGGTGTTATGGATTTAATAGTGGAAGGAGATACTATTATTTCTCTAACAGATTAATGGCACTGAAATTAAATAATTTGCTGGTTAAGCAGATTCTTCATATTCAAGAGTTCATCTTTCTACTCTCCAGAGTCACAAAACACATTATTTCTAAATTGAGAAGCCAAATCTTCCCTTTATTCTCACCAAAGAGGCTTGTAGGACCTCACACACCAGATGCCATCCCTAACTTTACCTGGCAGCTCCCTCGCTTCCAGCCCAAATTCTCCCCAGGCCAAAGGATGCTGAAGCTCAAGGCAGGCCCACAGACCTTACATGCCCTTCCCTTCCAAGGTCTGCTCTGCCTCTGAGGTCAGAAGGGCACCGCTGTCAACCCCTTTATGCCCATAGGGGATTGCTTCTTGTTTCCTAGGGTGAAGCTGTCAGTCAAAACTCAGGTGATGTGCTGGTCAAAGGGTGTAGCTTTGTTCCCATCTGCAGTGACCTCTGAACTGGTGTGATGGGAGTCCACCTTAGCAAACACAGCAGCAGATGTTCTCATGCACTTGCTATATACCCAGCACTGGAATATGACTCAATCCACATAACTGACTGCTTGGATAGATACTGTTTGAGCCTCCATACCTGTGAGGAAACTGAGGCAGGAGATGTTATATCACTTGTCTGCCCCAAACCCCTCTAC
>PVIR01024257.1:0-26116 GCA_004026965.1 Petromus typicus | reverse complement strand
TATGATCAAATGAACATGTATATAATGATGAAAAAAATACAGACACACTATGTACAATTTAGGAATGAGAAAGCTCAGATAAGCCCAGAGATTAAAGAAGGTATAAAACATTAAGCTGTGATACCACAGGTGTTCAGACTCTTGGATTTACATGATAACTTCTTTTTTTAAATGAATTTTATTGACACATTTTATATATACATTATGATTACATTCAACATGGAGGGTTTGTACCTGTACACGACATATCCTGGTTTACATTATGATTTCTACACTACTGTCATCTGACTTTACTCTTTTAGCTTCTGCTTTCTCCACTGTCGAGTGGGGACAATGACTTAATGGTTGTTTAGATTCAGTGAAATAGTGCATATAAAGATAGCGACCCAGTGCTGAAAATCTTGGAGAATTCAGATGGGAGCTTTTGTTATTAAATTTTTCATATTAATTTTGTAAGTCTAATAAAAATGAAATGACAAAATTATTTAGTATAAAAATGAGCCTATGTAAGACCAGAAGTCTACATACTTTTTCCTGTGAGGCAAATGGTAAATAGTGTGGATTTGTGGGGCTTTCTGTGACAACTATTGACCTCTGCTATTGCAGCATGAAAGCAGCAATAGTCAGTTTATAAAGAAGCGGGCTTGATCCTCTTCTAATAAAACTTTATTTATAAAACTAGATGGCATGTCTGCAGGCTTTAAGTTACTGGCCTGCGGTCTAAACCAATAGTAAAGAAGAAAATGATGCCAATTTTCAGATGAGATTGGGCATGTTCAGGATGTAGACATGATGCTACTTTTCAAATCCATCATTAAAACCTGAAGGGCAAGTGATCCTTTTGCTTTATGTAAAACGTTTCTCTGGACCATAAGGAAAGAAGTAAATTGTTCAGTTCTTCTCTCTGACCTAGCGTTACACTAACTCAAAAAGCCAACAAAGGCAAAAAAAATAAATAAATAAAAAATAAAGCCTGAGTCTAATCATGCTTAAAAACACAGAGAAAATAATCCATGATGAAATCTTGGCAAATTGAGTTCTATAGGATAGTAAGAGCACAATGCATTATGGTTAAGGAGAGTTCATTCTAGAAATACATTATGGCTTATTATTGGAAAGCCTATTAATAAATCCCATCAATAATGTCAAAGAAAAAATGTGATTGTCTTCATATTTGCCAAAACTACACTTGTTATGTTTCAGTATTTGTTCTTGGTGCAAATGGAGACAGAGAAATAAAAGGTAGTTCCTCAGCATATAGACTGTCTACGGCCTGCCAGTAGTCAAAAATACTCTTACTTTGTACCACCTGAAGAATTCTGATTAACATTTGGAATAAAGCGAGAGCGACTGGATCAGCACTGTGTCACTGTGGATGTTCTAGTCAATGAAACAAGCAAAGAAACAGTGGGAAGCAGTAATCACATATTGGAGAAAAAGAATGCCAGGTTAACATTGTTCACAGGTTATGCTATTTGTTTTAGAAACTCTAAAGAAATCAATCAAAAAGCTATTAGTTATTAATGAAAGAATTAAGTAAGGAGACTGGTCACAGAACATACCAACCAAAATCAATAACTTTCTTAGAGAGCAGCCCTAGCTAGTAGAGGACATAGTGGGAAAATAATCCCTTTGGTGTCAGCGGCCACCTTTCTACCCACCAGCGTGGTCTGCCCGCTCTGTGTGCTGAGCAGGAAGCCAGAGGAGAGCCGAAGCCCTCCAGCACAGAAGGAAAGGTGAAACTGGATTTTTTTTTTTTTTTTTTTCAAGACAGGGTCTCGCTTTGTAGTTCAGGCTGGCCCTGAGCTCAGCCTCCAACTCACATCATAGCAATCCTCCTGCCTCTGCCTCCCGAGTGCTGGGATTACAGGCATGAGCCACCACACCCAGCACTGTGTCTCCACAGTGTCTCTACACCCAGTATAGTATGTGGTTACTGGGGATCAAACCCGGGCCCTTGCGCTTGTAAGACAGGTACCAGAACCACTGAGCTATATCCCCGGCCCTGGAACTGGAATACTAACCGAGGGTTGACAGATATGCGTCTGAGGAAAAACAATTTCCCACACACTGCCACACGTGGTGCCAGATCCCAAATGTCAGGAGAGCTCACCAAAGCGATAGGCAGGTAGGGCACAATGCATTTCAGGGAAAACATTTCAGCTTTGTGTTAAGTTAGGTTCCCGTCAGTGGTGTGTTCCTTACCTAGACATGTGACCCTAAGAGTTGGGAGTCTGAGAAATGGCTTACTGGTGGTGCTGAGGTGACAGTGAAAACTGGAAAGAAAATAGACAGCGACTGAATTCAAATTCCATTTTTGTCTTCTTTTCTAGTTTGTATTCTTCAGCCAGTTTACTCGACATCTTTTAGTCTCTATTCATTGCTGGCATATTGAGAATAATCAAATCCATGTGTGTGTGTGTGTGAGTGTGTGTGCGCAAAAGAAAGTTCAGCAGCTGCTCATTAACAGTTTCTGCTGCCTTGCTGGCTGATTCATGTGGCCATTTGAAAATCCCAGGAAGGCTGACACCAGGTGAGGGTCCCAGAGTGTGAAGCGTCTTGACTGCTCCTGGTCTAGCTCAGTGGCTGCCTGTTCTGAGCTCTGCTCTGCTTTCAGGAAAGGAGAAGAAGTTACTCATAGTGGTCACTTCTTGGGGCTTCTCTCCATCTGTATCCTTTCCTTCCTTCCTTCCTTCCTTCCTTCCTCCTCCTCCTCCTCCTCCTCCTTCTCCTTTTTCCCTTACAGTATCTGGGCAATTTTAGAAATAAGAGTGTAGAGATAAAGTCAGGAAGAGGGGACTACAGAAGGTGAGCAGTTATTTTGAGGAAGAAATATCATGGACACAAATGTCCGGAGTTTCCCCTCATTTCCTTATTCTGCCACCTTCCCTTTTTTTTTTTCAAGGAAAACTCAGCCTCTCCAGAGTTCAAGTTTTTAGCTATAAAATGAGAAGAGTGATGTCTTCTACCTTAGGATGTTATTGGAAAGTCTATTCATGTGTGAAAGTGTTTTACTTAAAAATGTTACATACACATGTAAATTCTGTTTGTTAATAGCTTATCTGTAGACTAGATGTAAAGCTTTCTGAGCTGTGGATGTCGTCTCAGATGTAGGCAGTACATTTCTACAGGAAAAATTGTTCAGTTGAGTGATTTAATGTTTATCACTGCTACATGATTGCATGAAGTCTCAGCAAGTGCGACCTGACAAGAACTTAGGAATTCAGTGCTTCCGTCTTGTCTCGTCCTCCACACCTTTTGCACGTTCCTCTTTATCCTTCCCATGAAGACCCTAAAACACAGTGAGCACCGCAGGATTGCTATGTCAGGCACTGTTCCGGACTTCAGTTAATGAATTAACTTACCCATTTCCCTCAGAGCAAGCGAGGAAAAGAGATTGCGTGGAGTAAGCACTGAATACCCACAATTTGCCTAGCTCAGCCCTGGGACTTTTCAAGAGTGGGAAGAGATTGGTTCTGTACGGACTCACAAGCTCAGGATAGCTTCGGTCTGACTGCTCGTCTGTGTATCTGCTCCTAAAAATGCTCGTAGCCAGGTATGGTGATGCCCATCTGTTGGCCCAGCATGCTGGGAGGCTGAGGCGAGAGCATTGCCACTTTGAGCTCAACCAGGGCAACTCAGCAACCTAATGAGACCTTCTCTGAAAATAAAAACTGAGAAAGGATTGGAAATATGGGTCAGGGTAAAGGCCCTCAGTTCAATTCCAAGTACCACACATGTACAGACATCTTATCGTAGAAGAAATATTCGTAGTCAGCACTGAAACGGAGAGCCCAGTATTGCATGAAATCTCAGAAGGGTGCTTTTATTTTCACTTTTCTAACTAGTCAACAAGATGGACCTTAATGTATCCATAAAATGGGGTACTAATATAATATTGGCAGCGTGTGAAAAATTTATAACGATATCTAGAAAGATTGCTTGACTCTATTGCCTAAAAATCTATATAATTAGCATTCCATGATGTCATCGTTGAGCTTTAATATAGCTTAAAATTATCCGTATGTAGGTTGTGTTTCTTTCTGAAACATTTTAAATTTAGAAAATTAACTTGTTAAACTTTTTTCAAGTGAAATCTGTAGATTTTCTATTCATCCTGCTGAGGGGGAGTTGGAATGACAAATGCTTGAGTCTTCACAGTCCGATGTGAGAGCACCCTGGCCCGTCTGGGGAAGCCGAGGTCTGTGTGGCCCATGTCTGACTCCACTGATGAGAACTGATCAGCGCAGATGGTTCTCTGTTTGGGCAGTATTTCCTGCTGGCAGGCCTTAGGCACGCAGGTGGGCACCAGAGAGCAGGCTTTCCCTAAGCCAAGACTCTCTCTTGCTGCCGTCTGTCACAGGCCATCAGGAGGCAGAGCGAACAAAGGGTGAGGTGTCTGGGGGCAGGAACAGTCTTGATGGGCCAGATTCCAGGAGCTGAGTCACGTCCCTCCGTCATCTGCACGCGTGTGCTTGGAGCGTTAGGGCGAGCAGGCAGTTCTAGGCCAGTCTCCCAAAAGCCAGTGTGTGGAGTTTAGTGTGGACCACCTTGTTTAGTATCGGCATTTTAAGGAACTTCTGATTTGGCTGTATCCGTTCTTTCTGCTATTTCAGGATAAGAAGCAGTGAGAGGAGAGAATGAAGGACAGATATGGAGGAGAGGAGGGGCCAAGATGGGTGTTGATGAGTGAGATGGGAAGGGACTGAGGGCTGAGAGGAGGTGGTGGAGGGGGTCTCGGAAGGGTGGAGAGACTTGGGGGCTAAGGGCTGAGACGCTGGTGCAGTAGCCCCCTCGCTCCAGCGCGCTGAGTTCTCAGCTTTTGGGCCTTCCGGCAGCCCCATAATCCCAGCGCGAGAACACAAGGGGCTGGGTCTTTGCTTCACTCGGTGCCTGCCGTGTGTGGTGAGGAAGGTTATCTTGCTGGCAAAGACAACCTCTCCTCATGTGTCGTAGGTGCAGCCCCCTTTTCTGACCTGCTGGGTGACAGGTGGAGGCATCTTCATGCTGGTGGAGAGACGGCAGGTTGTGTGTGCCCCAAGTTTCAGTGGTTTTTTCAGGGTGAGTGGACGCACCGAATCATCCCTGGGGGTTCTGGGAGTATCAGCAGAGTCTGAGCGCCAGGAAGTCCTGCTGACATGTGGCTGAGGAAGGAAGTGGTGGGCGCTGGTGTTAGCAGTTGGGCCATGAGTAAAGGACAACCTGGTACACAGCGCTGGCTGGTGGCCAGCCTCCATGTTGTGACCGGCCTCACCATGGCCAGGGTCATGTGAGGTCATGGAGCCTGGACGGGGAAAAGACACCCACCCTTGGCTCTCGAGCTGGCTCTTGCACACCTGAGGAAGGGGGTGTGTATAGCCAGCATGTGCGTAACATCAATCCTTGGTTTTTCTTCCTGTAGCAGTTTTGACATGTAGCCTTTATCCCCGACCTTATAGGCAGGGAAGCAGAACTGAGGGCTTAATAGCGTGTCTGTGGCCATGTGGACTCTGAAGCCCTTGTCTTCCCAGGGCTGGCGACTTCTTCCCGGACAGGGTGAGAGAGGGGCTATGTGCAGACCCACTCTTTTGCTTAAGGAGTGACCTAAGAGTTCACTCAGGGAACTGGTGCCAGTAGGCCATCGGTGGACATCATGGGGGAGAATAAATTACGTCTCCTGGGTGCATCTCAATTTCCTCATCTGTAAATTGGGACCCTGACAGTGTGCTTCAAAGGATAATTAATAGAGCAAAATAAGTGCATGAAGTGTCTTATGTAAGACCTGCCTCGCGATAGATGCAGAGACGCTGATGCTCCGCAGGCCCTTACTCTCTGGATTCCTCTTGTGCCAGAAGTGACGGAAACGATATCTGTCAGATGTTACTGTGCCTGTGAGTCACCCGTGGGTCCAGTTTTCAGGTTCTGATTCAGTACATCCGGGAGGGCCCTGAAACTCTGCATTTCTAGTACACATGCTGCCAAAGTGAGCGCACTTCTGCATTTCACCTGCTCCCAGCTGCTGCTGATGCAGGACCAGGCATCACACTGAAGCAGCAAAGGGCCTGGATACTCAGGAGAGAGTTTTTAATGCCCTGTGGCTGACACTCTTGTCTCTAGGGGGACCCCAGGCTGCTCTCCACATGGCACTCGGCTTGCTCTGATGGGCTACTCCTGGGCAGCCACCTGCTCAGCCTCTTGAAGGGTGTCCTGTTTGGTGCCACCTTGGTTGCTCTGAGTGGAAACTGGAAACTGCCTCTCCCTCCTTTCGTTCTCTTTGTTTTTAGTTTCTGTTCTTCGAGGACTTTGCTGTGCAACCTTTGTGGTGTCCTTTCCTCTCTTTAGATTCCTTTTCTTGATTTGCAAAATAAGATGGTAGGACAGAGAGACTATGCAGAAGGAGCATCCTGAAGGCTGCTGCTCCCATGGTCCAGGTGGTTGGTGGCTTTCTCCGCACAGGGCTTCATTGATTCTGGACTCCAGGTTTCTAGGGGAATCTCCCAAGACACGTAGAGGAATTTCAGGTGAGTGTTGTGGAGCGCAGAATTCGGTTCAGACCTTCTGTACAGGTAGCAGAGAGGATGAGAGAGACGCAAAGGAAAGTTTTCTTTGTAGCCTGCACCACATCTCCAGGGAAGCACTGCCAGAAACTGAGGAGGTACATGCCAGGTTCTGTGCCAAGACCTACTGAGGACATTTGTCATGCTTTCTGGCCATATTCCACGGAGGCTTTATTTATGTCTGGGAATTTTTCACCTTATTCAATCTGTGTCTTCTTAATGGGGAATCTTAAAACCCACTTTCCCAGCCTCCTTTGTAGCTGTATACAAACATATGATCTGGAATCTGCCAACCAGAGGTGTCCATACTGGGCTTTGAATTGGTTGCTAGTGATGATGAGAAGGCAGATACGTGATGCACTCTGAAGGGGAGGTGGTAGATATGTAGAAAGTTCAAACGGTAGAGTCAGCTGTGCCAAGGCTCTTAGTAGGCAAGAGTTGAAATTTACTGCCTGTGAGATGCAGAGCACCTCGTCTGAGCACCAGTGTGGTGCCAGCTCTGGCTGTGGTTTCGATGTTTTTCCAGCTGTTTCACCGTCAGTCTGATTCTGTAGGCCTCATAATAATTAAATGCCTTTCCTGCTTCCGCTGGTGTAAGAGGTGTTCTATTGCTTGCAAATCGCAATCTTGATTGCTGACAGTACTTTATGCACATGCTCTCAATTAAATCTCAAACAGTGACCCAGCAAGTAAGTATTATTATCTTGCTTTTACAACTGAAGAAACCAAGGTATGAGCAGATAAACTAGCTTGCTCAACTACACAGTTGGTAAACAGGATCCAAAATTAGAGTCCAGATCATCTGTCCCCAAAGCACACATTCTTTTAAAAATAATGGTCATACATATTCATGGAATGCAGCGCAATATTTCAATACAACAAATAATGTGCAGTGATTAAACCAGGGTAATAAGTATATAACCTCAAACATTTTTCATTTCTTTGTTTTGAGAATGCTCAGAATCCTCTCTGCCAGTTATTTTGAAATATGCAATACATTGTCATTAACTCTAGTCAGCCTTCTGCCAAAACATACATTCTTAACCATTGCCCATCTCCTCCAAGAGACTGCTTGGTGTGGCAAGATCCTGGCAATCACCTGTTACTTCCACAGCTGGGCTGGGCACACCTGTTGGGTTTTATCAATAGTTCACACTATTCCACGGGGCAATAATCAGAGGTAACTGTCCTAGTGGCAGGTGTTTCATGCATAAATAGTCGCCTTTGGCCTGATGTTGCCCAAGATGAACATTAGAATGTTCACATTTCCTCTTACTGTGCAGACAGATGCCAGAGGAAGAGAGTGCGATTGAAAGTCAGAGCTGAAAGAAAGAACTGTCTTCCAGGGCCTCCTCTGATAAGAAGTAGAGAGACTTGGCTGGTGCCCAGCCACCTGCTGATGATCTGAATGTGAGTCCAGACACCTCCCGATGAGCAGTGGTTGGTCCTGTCAACTGGAACAAAGCAGTTAGCACCTGTGGGTAGAACTCTCTGAGGAGGCAGTTTGTCTGACTGGTCAACTGCAATTGTTTCTCGTGGTCTGGGAACATTACTGGGACCCAACTTTCTTCTTCATTTATTCCCTCTTCATTTATACTTACCTTCTTCTTTATGATTTCTTTAAACAACTACCATTTACTGATTCAGTCAGGTGTGAACTGCTGAGTGTGAACTGTGAGCCACACGTGGGTCAACAGGCTGGAGGTACAGCAAGGAAGAAACAACAGATATGTTCTCAGGCGAACAAGCAAGTTTTCCAGTTCTAGTGTAGTGGCAGTGTCGTGGGCCAGTGAGCCCCAAGCCAGAAAGGAATAAACTCGTTAGGTGGTGGTATTTCCATCTGTGCTCCCAGGCCTAAGCCTGCTCCTTATGGAAATGCCATTCTTACCTCCATTTCACAGACGGAGAGACTGACAGAGAGCTCAGATCATTACCTGAGGTCTCACAGTTCAGCCCCTACCTATGTGTGATCAAGGTAGCTCCCAAGTGTCCAACTAAAGCTGACTTTGTACGGGGCCTCGGCTTGGGAAAGGAACCCAAGCCTCTCTTTCTTTCCTCCCTGGTCTTAGGGACCAGCCCTGGCACTGCTAATACCCATGATGCCCAGAGAGCCTCACTAGGGGGGCGGATGTGGCCTCCCCAGCTGCCCACTTCCTTGCTGTGTCTGCCAACAGTAGCATGTCCTTTTGATTTGAAGGTTTTTTTTTTTCCTTTCTGTTGATTTCTCTAGGGAAAACAGTTGTGGGTGGGGAGAGTGACTGGCATACCCACACTCACCTAAGCCCAGAAGGTCCCAGACCACCTGGTCCTCAGTGTGCTTGTGACCCTTTGCTGAGCCGTCCAGCCCCTGGAGCCCTCAGCTGTGTTCTTGCTCTTCCTTTGGAGCATAAGCTCCTTCTGCTCCCCAGGCATTGTGGGTAGGACATCCCTGAGAGTTGCATTGTGGGTAGGACATCCCTGAGAGTTGACTTCCTCTCACCAGGGCAGCTAAAAGCTGAGCTGTGGGATTAAGATGGAGTATGGAGTCAGATAGATCTAAGTTCAAACTCTGGGGCTGTTACGGACAAACAGTGTAGCCTCCCACAAGCAGACTGATCTCTCCAGGATCCTTTGTGCAGCAGGCAGAAGGTCGTGGAGACGAGGCCACCGCAGCCCCAACTCAGTGTTGGCACACAGCCAACAAGGCGTGTTGGTTTCTTCTGTGCCTGGGCAGAACGGACAGGGTCTCCTCGTGTTTGTGGGCACCGTGGAGCCGGCACCCCTTTCTCCAGGGCTTGGCTTTGCTTTTGACGGCAGTGTCTCTCTGTAGTTTCATTTTACCAAGAGTATGTCCTTGCTGTTTATCTTGCCTCTGATCTCTTGATGCTTCCTGTCTCTTCTCTGTGAAAAGTAGTCACATGTCCACCTCACCGTGCTCGGGCCCCTGTTGCTGTCTGTGAGGAAAGGGAACACCTGGCATCCCTGGCTCAGGATCTGTGCACCACTCTGGTCCCTGAGTACTGAGCCCTGGCTTTGTCTCTGTCTCCTGCTCCCAGACTTATTAGCCTACTTATGGTCCTCCCCAGGATCCCCGAGGAGCCACAGGGAAGAGTGTTTGAATAATAAAAACTCCGCAGCTTGGATATGCAGCAGTACTTCCCGTGTTTACTCGGCTCTGCAGAGGCTGCTGCATGACTCTGATGTTCAAGGCACATGGGCGGCGGGCAGATGAATAACAAGAGTAACAGAATGTCCACTTCCTGACACCTGGGGCTGAGTTTGACTCTGCCATTCACCATTTCTTCAGCCCACATGAACAGAATGCCAAAGCTGGGAAGCATCAATCTTTTCGGTTTTTGCTAATTGAATAAGTAAAAAATATCTTGTATTAATTTACATTTCCTGGATATCCTGATACTGGGCATATCTTCCTATGCTCGGTGGGCATTTGTGTTTCTTTCTGTAGGAATTACCTTGGTCATCTACTTTTTATTCTGAGTTGTCTTTCTCTTATTGATTGCTAACTGTATATATTCTAGATACTGATCTGTGTCATAGGCTGAAAATAAATCCCTTGGTCTCTCTGGTGTCTTTGTTTTTTAAAGTTGAATTCTTTTCTCTTACAGAAATGGCATCATCAGCTGTATCAGTCTCTAAATGATTCTGGGCTCCTTCCGGCCCCATGTACACATCTGCCCTCTGATAGCACTTGCACTAATTTGTGTCTGTCTTCCTCTCCCAGCTAGGCTGGGAGAACCTTGAGTGCCAGCCCTACATTTTATTCTTCTCTATTTCTTCAAAGACTAATGCTGGCTGGGCACAGAGCTTTGTGCTGAATGAGGGGCGGGGGAGAGGGAGAGAGAGACAGAAAAAGAGAGAGAGAGAGAGAGAGAGAGAGTGGTGTATATGAAAACAGGTTTTGTGCCTGAATGAAAGAGTAAATGGAGAAGTCACGTCCTGGCCCCCAGCAGAGGTGGGCTTTGCAGCAGAGATGGCGGTGAGTCAGAAGTGAATCACGAGCTCTTCTCTGGCTTGGTTGACATTTCAAAAGCCCTGGGAGAGAAGCCCCCCTCGCTCCACCCCTCGTCCCTTCTCTCCTGCGGGCACAGTGGCATCTGACTGGTTACCACACTCGTGTGTGTGTGTGTGTGTGTGTGTGTGTGTGTGTGTGTGTACTCAGGTATATGTTATACGCTCTTGCACCTGGGGAAGACATCATTTAAAACTCTCAAGTAGTGTCGTGTTCTGTGTATCCACGAGTGAGGGTGGGAGACGACATCTGGTGGGACTCGTGTATGTGTGGGTGTTGGGTTAAGTGGGGGGAGAGGTGGGGTCTGTTTAGAATCTCTGCAATGTATTGCATTTGCTGCCGGGAGGATGGGTGGCTGGAAGGGGTTCAGCAGCTTCAGAAGCTCCCTCGTGTGCCAGGCATCCTGAAATCTCTTTATCTGTGGCCACACGATGCTCTTGGTGGTCCACGTGATTGCTGGTGTCCCTGCTGCTGAAGACACATCTGTTTTGTTCCCTGAGGCTTGGCTTCCCCATTGTCATTTGCAGAAGCAGTGGAGTGTGCCAGTTACATTGTTAGACCCAATAATCTGAAATGCATGAAAGATAGTAAATATTTACTGTACCTTTGTGGAACAGGTTATTGCCATGGAAATGCTCTGTACACGAATCAGATGAGGAGGAGAAGCTGGCTTGGGAGCTGTGGGAGTGTTTGGATCCGATGCTGCCTGAACTGGCAGGTTTAGAAGCGAGTGCTCTGGGTTCAGAATCACAGTGCAATTGGATGGTACTGCAAGCTTGGTCCCTGGTGACCTCCTAGCAGAGAGGGCATATTTTCCTCACATGGTGTGTGCAGGGCCTGTGCTGAGCATTCTGTGCACATTGTTGCATGACATGAAGTCATCATGTCAGCCCCATGAGGTGCAGTGAGCCTCTCTCTCAGTTTTAACGGAGCACAGAGAGTTTGAGCAACGGGAAGGCGCATGGTAAATGGCAGAGCCCCCGAGCTTGGGTTCTCCGGAGCTTGCGCCGTGTCTCCCAGCATGATTAGAGGAAGCCGAGCTCCTGTCCACAGGGCTTTTCAGTATCGACTTGGTTATTGACGTTTAAAAACCATAGACAACCTCCAGTTGCTTAAACGTGTGCACAATCTTGGCCCCTTGGGAGGAAGGAAGCTGCCCTTTGCTAGTATTTGCCCCCTAACAGCTGCCCATTTTAGCTGTTCAGATGTTGGCTCTGCCGTGAGCACTGGTAGCCTCACCCCATTACAACTGGGGAGAGAGCACAGGGTGTCACACCCAGGGGCTCTTTGAATTAATTGAGAATTGCCTGTTGAGAGCTCCTCATCCTATTACATTTAATTTAGCTGTTGTTTTCATTTGCCGGTTAGAGCTTTTGAGGTTTGTTTGATCTTCTTGCAGTCTCAAGGAATTGGTAGGTGACTGAATGAAGATCTTCATGGCAGGAGAGGAAGGTTACAGCAGGAGATATAAAGTATTAGTGTCGTACATTCATTCATTCACATCTCTATGTGCTCATGCACCAGCAGTCATTCATCTGACACATTTATTGAACATTAGGTGCTGGAGTTACAGCAATGGATTATAGCAGTGAATCAGACAGATCCGGCCTCTGCTCTCAAGGTGAACATAATACAGGGAAGTCAGGCATTAGATGCGGCGCATTCTAGAAAAGGATGAAGCAGTTGCATGTGGCGGTCAGGGAAGGCCTCCTGGGATGATTTCTGCAGCCAGGGGAGCTCTGCTTGTTGATGCTACAGGAACCTCAGAACTTCCTGTAGAAAGCCCTTCTGCACGAGAGCTGTGGGAGCGGGATGTGTTCGTGGCCTGTTTAGTCCCACTGGGGGACCTGTTCCATTGAGACCGGTGGCCAGTCCTTTTGCCCAGTGGGAGTGAACGCACCAGCTTCACTGAGAGTCAGGTCAGCCTCGGAAGTAAGGGAGGAACGAAGGAGTTGAGACTGTGATCAGTGAACGCGCATGCTCTGAGCTGACAGTGCAGCATGGGGGCAGCATACTTACATTCCCCTCAGCTGTCCTGCTTACTATACGAATGAGCTGGTTTCATAATTATGAAGTTTAAATAAGAGCATTAATAAAGCATTAAATAAGAGCTCATAATTATTCCATGCCTCAGTTTCCTCATTTGTAAGTTATGCATAAAATATTCATATCATAAGTTTATTGTGAAGATGAAATGAATTGATGTAAGTGGAACAATGCCAGGCACAGGGTAAAGGTGAGCTCTTAATAAATGTTGGCCATTAGTGTATTATGACTGTGATATGGTACCGGCTAGCTTTGCTTGAGGCTGAATTTTCTGGTAGCTGTCTCTTTGATGGGCTCTGACTGTGTTCCTTCATGCCGTGTCTGTGGTCTCCGGCATTCATGTCTGACCATCTTAATCCACTGCTGTTCCCAGGAAAGCTCTCTAGTGGCTCTGGGTCCTCACTCTCACTTCTGCCTTCAAGGTGCTCTGTGTTCGGGGCTGTGTCCACGGGGGAAGGGGTCAAGAGGAGATATTCCTGGGGAGTTACACTTTGGATGGTTAAAGTTGTCCAAGGTAATGGAAAAGCACATGGAGAGATGCAGCGTGGCACTCCCGCTCTGCAGTATTGAGTAGGAGTTCCTGATTTAGCCTGTCGCCCATCCTGCCACAGGGTGCTGCGATGATGGATTGAGCAGGGACCGATGAGACATTTACTTCCCCGACCTGGGTGAGATGTTGGAAGGATCTTAGCGCTTCTTTTGTTACCTCTGCCCCAAATTGCCCATGAGTGACTGCGGGTGGGGGTGGGGGGGCTTCTGACGCTGGGGACATGGTGAGCTGCTTGTCTGAGTGGGAGATGTGTAACTGAAGGGAGTGTGTAACCTGGTCCTAGCGGCCATTGTGCATTGCACCAGCACCACTACAGGGCTGGGGGGCACGAGTTTTTGGAATCAGAACTCTGCCCCTCCATTACAGCCTGCATTGTTTGTAATTACCAAGGGAGCATTTATTTTACTACAAAGGCATATAGTAATGTGTAACTGTGACATCTAGGTTGGAAAGCTCTGCCTTGTAGACCGTAGTGTTCACACTTAAGGGTATTATCTTGTGAAAATTTTAATTTGTGACTATAAGGATATAGTTCTAAGAGACAAAAGTGAGATCATGTCCTACATATATTTTTGACAACCTTCTCCCTTCTTTGTAACCTAGTACATCTTAGGCCAGGGGTGGCAGACCTGTGGGGCGTGTGCTGCACCTGGCGGTTTGTCATCACTGAAAACTCCAAAAGGTTTGCTATTATTGCTATTTTAGACTTTTTTCTTATATCAGTATCTTATTTAAATTCACCTTTGTAGAAAATCTGCATGGTATTCCATAATATCAAGACCATTTATAGTCTATAAATAGTTATATTTTATGCTATCAAACCAGTACTCTATTGAAGAACATATGAGTTATGTTAAAATTTTCCCCTTATAATGGGTAATGCATCAGTGAATGTTTTGGATACTCAGTAAGGATTTCTGTACAATGATTTTTAGAAACGGCATTTTTAGGGCAAAGGATGTGAATATTTTTCAGTTGTAACAGATACTGCTAAATTGCTTTCCAAAAGGTTCTGCCAATTTATGCACACACCAACAGCGCATGAACGTGCTTCTTAGAAATGCCTTCTTAAAAGATAAAATACCTATTGTTAAGCCATGAAACACATTTCATATAATTGCTGAAATTCTTCCAGCTGTGGCATAAGAAGCTAGAGCCCCAAGGAGTATGAAGGGCCTTGGGCAACATGGGAGCTTAATGTATTAAAAGATGACATTTGGATCAGCAGGAAAAGAGTGGCTTATTTAATAAATGGTGCTGGCGTAATTGGCTGGCCATGTGGGTGGACAGTGGGTTTGATTCCTAACTCATATCTTATACAAAACTAAATTACAGATGGGAGGAAATTATAGACAGTATAAAAATTTTACAGTAAAAATAATATAAAATACTAAAGGAAATTTTAGGAGCATATTTCTATAACCTGGAGTGAAGGAAGCCCAGAGCCATAAAGGAAAAAAATTAAATGTTTTTAAGGATGTAAAAATATTTTAATCTCTTAAAGGTAAATGTATTCATGAATTGTTTAAGACAAGGCAAAATGGCTTTCAATATGAGTTGAGTTGAAGTTAATAAAGGAAAGAGAATTTTAAGATACATTCATGTCAGGAAGCTTTGCTCAGGATTGGAATTCTGCAGTTTATATTCTAATTAAAGTTGAATGCTAACCTAGTTAACAGGTAGCCTGCCTAGAATTCATGAGTACTGGAAGATCAAGAAAAGGGAAGCAAATGCAGTTTTCTGCTTCTTTGTTTTTTATTGTTTTGAGACAGTTGCGTACCCACCCAAAGCCTCAGGTGTCCCAAGAGGGAGGAATTTAAAAAACACCCATCACCGAAGAAGTCTCAGCCCCAGCTTCTAGCACTCAGGGTGCTACAGCTTTCTCACGCCCTCCTGAAGCATTTGCCCTTCCTGCTTCTTCTAAAGTCTGACTGTGTCCAGCAGATCCCAGAGTAGTAAAGCTCTTCCTCACCCTCCAGCTCTCCTGCATTGAGCCCCAGGGCCCTCTTGTGTGCCCCTTCTCTGGTGGCCGGAGTACCGCAGGCGGACAGTGAAACTAAGTCTGCGGCCTCGTGGTCTTGAGACGCAGAGCTTCTCCATTGTTCTGTACCTTTACGGATCTTAAATTTAGCAGAAAAGGTCTGGCTTCAAATACCACCACTCCTGACTTCCAGTCTTGACCTCACACGCGTGCTAAGCGTCAATTTCTTCATCTATAAAATGGTGGGAAATGATATTATTTCCGAACACTGCTCTGAAGATTGTTATTGTTATTAGCAGTAATGTTTTATGCTATCATTACTGCTTAGCACAGCCCTTGGCACTGAGGAAATGCTCTCGGAAAATGGTAGCATTGGCTAGTTTGTATTTGCTATCATTATCTCTTCTCTTCCGGCTGCTCTTTCTTGTTGTCTGAAGGGCCTCCTTACCTGGGCTTGCAGTAGACCTCAGGAGTCTAGGGGAGTTCAAGTTCATGCGTCGTCCAGCTCCTCCATTGTCTTCTAGGTAGCAGAAGCCAGATGGTGGATCCCATCTACTTTCCTTTAAATCCTGGCTGCGCCTCTTCTGCTGTAGGAACCTTGGGCAAGATAACCTAACGTCTCTGTGCCCTAGTGTATTCATTTGTAAAACGGGGGTGATCTAGTACCTCCCTCACATGAGTTTTAGGAAGATTATGTGAATTAATATCTGTATAATAGATCAAGAGTGTTTGTCTCTTTGTGTGGGTTACACTGGAGATGTTTGTGAAAACAATTACAAATAAACCATGTCACTTAGATTCATCACTTCCCTCCTGTGGATTATGTCCAGGATGCAGCAAATAAGAGGCTTGAAAACAGGGCAGGCTGTGTGGATGATGGGGGAGGACAGGTGGGCTGTGCTGTCTGATCATTCTCTTGGACTCTGCATTTGTCCTGTACAGTCAGCTCTGACTAACCTTCAGGAGGGCTACGTGGGAGGCAGTTTCCCACTCTCTTTCCCACTCACTCATGCAGCTCTGGGGTAGGACCAAAGAAACCGGGTGAATTTTTGTTTCCAGTAGTCGGAAGGAGTTGGATGTTTTACAAAGGGGTGGGTGGAAAGGCAACACCTCTCAGGAAAGCCTTCTTGCTAAATTGAGGATTTTTGCACACAAATAGGCACAAGGTTGCTTGCTATTTAAGTAGATATTAGTGATTATCATTTATCCAGCCGGAGTCTCCCGGGTTTGGTGCTGCATCAGATTAGCAGCCTGCATTTTTAGCTGTCTCTTCTCGCCACTTCTGCTTGGGGATGTCGCTCCCCCAAACGCTCCTCAAAGCAGGCACATTAGCACATGCTTATTAGCGCTGTCTCTAGGTGCCTGGCTAAGGACTGACATGTGTTTATCTTATTTTTTAATCTTCACAGCTGTGCTAGTGATTTCCTGTATTTTACAAAGGAGGACAGGGAGGTGCAGAGAAGTGAAATGATGTGCTGTCTTACTGGGGGTGCTGTCCGCCCCCCACCTTCCATGTTGCCAGTCTTCTGCCTGACTTCCCACTGGCAGGACCCAGGACTGCCTGAGGGCTGGCTCTGGCCGGTTGGCCAGCCTGTCCCTGTGTAGCTTGCTGCGGCGGGTGGGAGGGACTGTGCCGGGGAGGGAGGAAGGTCAGCGCTGGCAGGGAGCAGCCCCTGTCTTGGTGATGAAGCCAGGAGATAGTGCCTTGGAGGCTCGCATTTATGCTGTTTCTTGGAGTTGGACTAAATTCTGTTTGTTCTACCATGTCCCCTGATTTGCTTCTTTCCATCCTTGGTTTTGCATTATCTCTTCCTACTTGTATTCCCTGGGATCACCTCTCAAACAAACTGTTTGCACTTCAGAGTATCAGAATCCACTTCCGGGTACCCCAAAAGAACAGTTGCCCAGGGCTGTATGTTCAGTGGCTTTTATGTCTCCAAGACTGTCCCTTCTTAAAACTTCCCCTATTTGGATTTTGTAAAACCTAACAGGATTCTCTTTCTACTCACTCACGGGCTCTCTTCTTTCTAGCGAGTCAATTGCAGGCACCTCTAGTGTCACAGTACTTTTTGGAAACTGACAGAAAACACAACTCAAACTGTATTAAGTTTTTTAAAAAAGTAATTGGCTCATCTACCTGGGAATCTTCTGGTATAGGGGCCTCGGGGAAAGGGAGATCAAGGCCTGCAGCAATAGACCTCTCTACCTCATGACTCCATTTGCCACTTGATGCTTATTTCCCAGGCAGGTACTTTCCTAAAGAGGCGGCAGGGACTGGCAGATCCAGGCTCATCTTCAGTCTTGGTGCCACCAGCGGAATGGAGGTGCTTCTGCACTGACAGCCTCTGCACAAGTCTTGAGCATCGTTCTCAGTGGCTTATCTTGGTTTATATGTGTGTGTGTGTGTGTGTGTGTGTGTCTCAATTCACTTTCTGCTGCTGTGACAAAAATATCCAAGAGTAGATGTTGGTAGGAAACAAAGATTTCTTTGTTATAGTTTTGCAGGTTGGAGGGTCTTAGGATAGAGTGAGTGCTGGTGCCTGGCAAGGGCCTTTTTGCCATGCTGTGACGTGGGAGAGGGCATCCTGGGGGGACGGAGCACACACAGAGACAGAGACAGAGACAGAGGTCAGCTGGGCTCACCCTTTCCTCAAGAGCACACTCCCTTTGTAACTAACCTCCTGCCACAGAACAGCTTAATCTGTTTGGGAGGACGATACCTGCATAACTTAATCAGCTCTTAAAGGTCCCGCTTCTTACTGCTGTTGCAATGGCAATTCAATTGCAGCTTGTCTTGAGATATTCAGTACCTCTTGAAAATAATCACAGTGACCGTGAGCTGGCCAGACTGGGTCACATGATCATTCTTGGAGCCAAGGTCAGAGTTAGCCCCATGAGGACAGAGTGAGGAGAGGTGATGTCCCAAAGAAGGATAATAGTGCTGTTATGTGAGAGTAGGAGGTGAAAGGGAAAGCAACACATGTCTGTACTCCAGGTACCTGGGTTGAGCTCTCCGTTGTCTCTGTGAGTCATCTCATTATTTCCCGTCTTAGTCTTGACTTCACTTCTGAGTTACAGTCTCAGTTTCTTCATCCTTTAGAGTTAGAGATTTCCACTGGCTCTTCCACCAGAACTGAAACTCACTATCCACCAACATAACCATCTCCCACTTGGCTGTTCTTCCCAACCTCTCCATGTTCATTAGTGCTGCTACTCGGGTTCCTACCCTTCCTTGGTCCCCCTTCTTCCCCTACCCCAAGTTTCCAGCCCCATCATGCTTCTTTGAGCGCCTTCATTGTGCCTTTGTGTGGTCTTTGTCTTCTTTTGGAACTCTCTCTGGTGTGCTCTTTGCTTGAAGCTCAGCTCCGAGGTCACTTGTCTATTCTGATTGCCCTCTTTGCCATGTCTGGGCTGGAGACTCCTGTTCTGTGCCCCGCTTGGTCTTCACATCATGTAGCACTGTGCTTCATGCTCTGTGCTGAGGTTTGGGTGTGTTGTGTCCTCCAGAGCTCTCCTATGGTGGTGTTGAGGTGGTAGTCTCCTGTGGGAAGTAATGAAGACATCAGGGTCAGTGCCTTCAGCTGGAATTAATTCTGATTTCACTGAGCAGCTGGTTCTCGTGAGAGCTGCTTATTGTAACGTGAAGCCACCCCACGTGCTTGACTCTTCTGCACATGGCTAGTGTCTTCTGTTTCTCCATCATGTTGTGATGTTTCCACAGGATGCTTGCTGGGATGCTGGCACCACGCCATGTTTGAGTTCAGTTCCTGTTGTAACAGTATTAAAAAGTGAGCCCTCTAGAAACTGATTAAGTTTTGAGAGTACTGTCCTCCTGCCACTGGATTTGAGAACTGAATAAACCTTTTAATCTTACAAAGTGTTCAGCCTTAGGTCTTTTGTTATAGCAACAGAAAACAGACCAGTACACTCAGATGCTAGTGACACGGTCCACTCTCTGCTTCCCCAGAAGGCAGGGGTGTATATGTCTCCCTTTCCCTTGTATCTCCAGTAGTCCAGACTTAGGACTATGTATCTGGGTTTGTATCTAATGAACCATGCTTTGAACCTATATGTCACCTTTTCTGAGCTATGAGAACCTGGACAAATTCCATCACCTCTCCAACTTTTCTTATTCTTATTTCTACATTTTCTTATTCTTATCTCTAGTTTTCTTATTTCTACAGCAGACATATCGATAGCCTCTCTCCCTCATTGGGCTCTTGTGAGGAATAAGTGGTAGTCATATTCACAAAGTGGTCAAGATAGTGCCCAGTGCCTCACAAACATTTAATTAGTGCCAGTTACTGTTTTAGTACTTACTATGATGATTGTAGCGTCCACTGTCTAACGACATAAACTGACAACAAATCGTAGATGCTCTGATTAGCTTAGGGTGGGACCTGAAGTATGCTTATTGGAGAATTGAAATTTTATTTATGAAAATTTGAAAAAAGAGCCGTTGATGCTTCCTTTGCTGTGCATGACTTAGGAGTGGGAGGTGATGACTCCCCTTGGAGTAGGGTGGCCAGTTTCAGGGGGTGTTGGGTGCCTTCCCTCTTGTGGTTGGAATGACCTCCTCCGATGTCACGGGGTGCCCTGGTGCTGTGGTCTGCACTTGTCTCCTGTTGCATCTAATGAGGCAGGGTTGCCCCTCCCATGGACCTCGTTAAGATTAGTGAGGTGTTTGTTTCTGAGAAGTGCCGGGGCTGCCCAGGGCTGCCGTAGAAGGTGTCCCTCTTTCCCATCCTTTCTCAGTCAGCTCCCATTGATCTCTTCGTGATGTCTCTCTTTCTTGCTGGGCACAGGAACAAGGCATCCTCATGTGTTTGTTCTTAGGTCGAGCCAGGTTGTTACCACCGCCACCTCCATCATCCCTATGGAGACAGCAACAGTACATGGGCCAGTTTACTGGGTATCTGCTAATGAGAGCATGCGTGGCATTTTGTGACCATGGGACTGCTGTGAGGATGAGATGAAGTACAAACGTGTGCTGTATCCCCACTGTCTAACTGGTGGCCACTATAGGTGGCTACTCACATTACAGTTCTAACTCATTAAAGTTAAATACAAAGAAAAACTTCACTTCTCAGTCACGGTAGCCCATTCTATGTGCTTATGGCTGCGGTAGAGGAGAGTGAAATAATGGAACATTTGTGGCATTGTGGAAAACTCTACCAGACTGTGCTGATCTCAGACTGGAGTTGGAGAACTGTAGCTCCTGTATCTACCAACTGAACTTGCAAAGAACTTTTTTGGGTACAGCCACAGCTGTTTGTTCATGTATTGTGCATGGCCCTCAAAGCTATACTTGGGTAGCTACAAAAGAGACTATGGCCTGCAAGCTAAAAAAAAAACAACAAAAAACCCCCTCAGAAAATCCCTCCTTTAAGATGGTTTGAATTGCATATCATTTTACTTTATGATGGTGTGAAAGTTATATGCATTTAGTAGAAACCATGCATTAAATTTTGAATTTTGATTTTTTTCTGGGCCAACAGGGTGTGGTACAGTATCTCGAGGCGCTGGACAGCACGGTGAGCCACAGGTCCCAGCCAGTCGCCATCAGTGGAACATCCCTCCAGGGCCCGGGCTGCTAAGATCCACTGTGTGCCAGGCTAGGTAGACTCTGTGCATTGTCACCTTGAGATATCTTCAACCTCAGTGGGTGCGTTAGGGTGTAACCCCACCTAAGTCACAAGACATCTAGATTTACTCTCCTCTTATTCTTGGGAGAAAACTGCAGGCCTCTCATCTAGACTGCTAAATGGTGTGGAAGTATTAAGTGGATCATTGTAACATTTTTGCTTATTAAAAATAGTGCACATTTACTTCTCTAAATAACCTTTCAGAGTATTTTTATCTCCATTTCAGAGGGGAGAAAACTGAGACTAAAGTTTTATACCTTCAGCAGGGAGATGTTCTTCTCAGCCTTGTTCATGAATTACTCTTGCATCCTGAGTGATGCCTGGCACACTGAAGACATAGCTGTTGAGCGACGAATGGATGAATAAATAATTTTATGAACACACACACACACACACACACACACACACACACACACAAATTTGAGCAGCTCTGTTGTATAGATGAGTGAACAAAGGTCCTTCAGAGGATGTTTTGTCCCCCTAAACTGCAGCTGAAGTCACCCCAGCAATAACAGCAGGGAATTCCCACAAGGGAGTTGCCCAAATCATCTGAATAAATGGATTCTAAAGAAAGAAACTCCATGTTCTCAGGGTAACCACTCTATAGCATGTTTTCTTTTTAAAAATTAACTTTAACATATAAAGGTATAGAAATAACAGTTGCTGAGGTATTGCATGATGTTTCCATAGTACATACCTTGCGTAATGTAACAAGTGAGCCCCATCTCCTCGGACATGCCTCATTTCTCATGGAATAGATAGATATTCAGACTCCTTTCTTGTAGTTTTCGGAGTGTGCCAGATGTGGTTATCTACATTCTACCCCTTGTGAGGTCCAAAACATTTAGCAGGGGACTGCAGCTCATCCTTGCAACCGACACCAAGAGAAGAGGATGTCCTACCTGGCCGTGTCTGCAGCAAGAGCCCCAGGGATGGACCTCTGTGTGGCGCAGGGCCCGGTTCAGTTTCTTCCAGTGTTTTGGGCTCTAACCTGGGCTCTAACCTGGGCACCTAACCTGGGCACAATGTCTTGGGATCTTCAAGGCCTGGCTTGTGCTCAGGCCTATTGGGCAAAGCTTGCAGTTATCTGGGTCTCATAGTAGTCAAGGCATTGTACGATTTTCACCAGGGCTTCCTGAGGTCGGGGGCCCTTTGGAGTGAGCGTTCCTTGCAGAAGGCAGTGTGGCTGTGGGGAGGTAGAGCCGGGGTTCCAGCCACGGTGGCCTGTGTGATTCTGAAGCCTCCTGCTCACCCACCCTGCTATCCTAGGAAGCTGGCTGAACACAGAGCTGGTGTGTCCCCAGTGCAGCTCCGTGTTCAGGTCGTGCCCCTCCTCTCCACTGCCGGCCTCAGCTGCTTTGTGATGCCCTTGGGCTTGAAGCTTCATTCTGCTACTGTGGCCACTTGCAGCTGGGCCACCGAGCCCCTGGGTCCAAGTAGGTCAGCCAAGTCTGAGCGGGTTCCGTCCCTCTCTCAGCCACCTCAGCCTGTGAGGTCTGAGGCTGGAACATCTGTGACATACACGTGGATGACAGCAAAGCCGAGAGGACTCTGGGGGCATCATCAGCCATTAAATTGGGGCTGAGTGAACCGTACCTTCCATGTGCCTCCCAGTGGCTTCTCGTGGAGCAGCTTCACACGGTCCGTGAGCACAGGATTCTGTGTCGTGCTGGGTGTGGCTACTGAGGGCTCCAAGGACTGGGGTCTGGGTCCCCTCTAGTCCGTCCTTCCCCATTGGATGATGATTTTTCATGCACTGTGTAGTCAGATTGGATCTGGATCCTGCTTTCACCACTCACTGACATGCAATTTTGGACGAGATGCTTTCTCCTGATGCTTCAGTTTCCCATCTGTCCAGTAAGGGTAATGACCGGGGTGCTTGCACGTATGCGGTGAGAATGAAAGGAGCAATATGTGGGAGGTATTTAGAAGAGCATCATTCTGCAGTCGCTCTGTAAGTGTCTGTTGCTGTCACGCCTCTCCGATCTCCAGGTCTAACCCTTGAGTGCGCTCAGGGGAGCAGGGGCCGTGTCTTGGCTGCCTTGCAGTCCTGCACTGTTACGTGGGGGCTTCAAACTCTGTCTTCCAGGTAGGTGCCTATGAAGGATCTCTGGCTAGGACTTCTGGGTAGTGGAGGGTGCCAGGCCACCTGACTGGGAGGCCATCATTCTGTTTGTTGAGTACCTAGTATGTGCCAAGCACTGTTGTGTTCATCCACACACAGCAGGGACTGACCCCCCAAAACACTCTGCCCCTTGGGTTGCATTATCAGACTCACTTCCGTGTGCTCTGTTCACGTTCAAGAAGATGGGCCTGTCATTGGCAAGACTTGTGGTTTTAAAAACAAAAGACAGAAACTTAAAGCCATAACCCCGCAACCTGCAGCCTCTGCCACGATTTCCTCCTGGGTTGCAGTGGATGGGCGGAGGCCAGGAGCAAGTCTGCAGCTCTGCTGGAAGACGTACCCCAGCGGTTCTGGGTAGGCTGCCTCTGCTCGGCCACCGGCACCTGGTCTCAGTCCAGGTCACTGCCGTGGATGCACCAACTCCCCTTGGTTCTTGGGGCTTCTCTGCCCCCCGGAGCAGATGCCGCAGTCCGCCACAGACTGCAGACAGCGAGTTTGACTTTTCCTTCTCCCATCCTTCCTTGCGGGCGGCAGCCGTGGCCAGCTTCCCACCTGAGACAGAAGGTGACAGAGGTGGCCGCGCTTCCCTGGATTCATGGGCAAAGGGGGCCCATTGGGCTCACAGTGGCAAATGTGGACGGAGGAAAATCTATAGGTTGGGGAGGCAGCCTGTGAAGCTGGAAAATGAATTATCTTTGTTGCCTGGATCTTTTAAAAGTGGAGAAGTGACTTAAAAGCCTGTGTGGGAAGAGAGTGGAATGAGCTGAGAGGAGGAAGAACGGATGCTGTCAGGAATGATCCCTCACAGCCAGAGGCTGGGGAGAGGGGTGGTGAAATTCCTGGCATTGAGTGAGAACAAACAAGGGATGACGGAACTTGGAGGGGCGGCTGCAGAGGTGCCTCTGGCCGTGAGCGGAGCCGGCGGAGTGTGCTGGTGTGTGGGTGCCTCGGACTGCCCGGGGCCCCAGGGCGCCCTCCTGCGCTGTGCGCACCCGCCGCACCCGCCTGCTCCTCTGCCTTTGTGAGCCTTGAGGCGCGGCTCTGCTCTGAGTGAAGCTGGACAGTGGGCCAGAGTGACACCCACCTGGCTGCCATCTTCCATCTGCGTGACCTCAGGCAGGCCTCTCTGGGGAGAGTGAGGCTCCAGCTGGAAGCAGAACCTACTCGGATCCCAAAATGTAGCCATAAATTTAAAATAATGGTAATAATAATAAAAGAACCCACTCAGATGACTGTAAGGAAGAGTGGGAGTCAAGGACCCGTTGTGGGAAACAAGCAAGGTGCAGAGTCCATGTAAGCTGCAGCGTTTCCCCTGTAGAGAGGAAGAGGCCAGTGGTGGGAAGTGTGCGGTGCTTCTGAGAGCTGGAGCTGAGGAAGAAGGCACTGTCCTGGAGGGATGCGGCTGCTTCCCGAAGATGATGGGTGGGCGGGGACCCCACAGCATCTCTGCTTCTCACCCGCTGACTGACCTGATGGCGACCTGAAGGCCCGGGACTGGGTGGTTAGCTCTGCATAGGCAGCTATGCTTGCAGCACTCTGGGAAGGCAGAAATATCATGAGTTCAAATATCATGATATTTCTGAGGCAGAAATATCATGAGTTCAAGCTCAGCCTGGGCAACTTAATGAGTCAGCTGAACCCTATCTCAAAATTTAAAAAAAAAAATTGTTAAAGAGCTGGAGATTTAGCTTGGTGTGAAGGTCCTTAGGCTCAATCCTCAGTGTCACAAAAGGAAAAATGAAGTAGCACACCAATCGTCAGCATGCTGTGCGCAAAAGTGGATGACAACAAGGCAGTCTGTTAGGGCTGGCGTAGAGTACAGGAAGCGAGGCCTCTGGATCGTAAACGTTCAATGTAGAGATCACCTGATCGATGCAGGGCCGTTGGAAGCCAGAGAAAAGGGTCCTGCACCTGGCTCTGTCCACACCTTCAGGATCGAGAGACACCCCCTGTGCTGTACAGGGGACCTGGGATGGTCACCTTTCTAGTGCAGATGTGAAATGGGGGTAGAGCAGTGAAGAGCAGAGGCCGGGGTGCCAGTCCTGGCTGTCACTGTTGAGTTATTTCTCCTGCCTCATTTTCCTCCTCTGTACAACGCTAATGTTGGTGTCTTCCTCGCAGGGTAGTGAGAATCAGAGTGAGCATTAGTAACCCAGGGAAAGCACGTGGGACAGTGCTGGGCACATACTAGGTCGTCAGTACTGCTGTTGTTCTGGTGCTGTCGTCATTGTCATCGTAGTCACCGCCATTTGTGAGCATTGTCACACCACCGCGTGGATCAGCTCTCTGTTGTCAGCAGAAAAATCCCCTGGGATGGAGTCCATCCCACCATTCCCCTTTGGAGGCTCCATTGATCATAGCACTTTCTTTCCGTCCTCCCACGGGTGTGATATTTCAGGGAGTGATTGAAAGGTGAGTGTGTGTGTGTGTGTGTATGTGGCGAAGGGTGGGCTGGTGCCTGACTCTAGGCACGGAGTGCTTTGTTATGCAGAATAGCTTGCCTGCCATCCTCCAAGGGCCCCTTCCTTGAAAAGTTCCAGGCTATTTCTGAGCCCGCATGGCTCACATGTGCCATTCTACCTCGTGTCAGTGCCAGTACAGACAAACTGGAGCCTCTTCGCAGAGCACAAAGCAGCAGAGATTTCAGAAAGCATGGAGAATGAGTGCTGTGCTGATGGCGGGGCACTGAGACGCGACGCAAATGCTCGGTTTAGAGACCACAGCAGTGCGTGTGTTTGTGTTTAGATCTCACTGATTTCTTCGGAAGTCAGTGGAGGTGGCCGAGGTCAATGTCATCTCCGAGAAGGCTCCCAAGTATGCGTGCATTCTGGAAGATCGGGAGGGGACGTGGGGAGGAGAGGCTGCTTCGGGGTAAGACCTGGGCCGTGACGCCAGGGGAGTGCTTCTGAGGACCGAACAAAGTGCTTTGTTGTGGCTGCCTGGGACTTCGGGGGTTTGGTGTGCTGCGCTCCCTGACAGACACTGAACTGTGTGCAAAAGACCTGCATCTGAGCGAGATGTGGTGGCGCAGGCCTGTAGTCCCAGCACTCTGGGAGGCTGAGGCAGTTTGAGCCCAGCCTGGACAATTTAGTAACTTAGTGAGATGCTGCCTCCAAGCAAAAAATAAAAAAGGGCTGAAGACAGACCGAGTGTGAAAGCCCTAGGTTCAATGCCTAGTGACATGCACACACACAGACACACAGGCACAAAAGAAAAATGAAAAA
>PVIR01024256.1:0-25972 GCA_004026965.1 Petromus typicus | reverse complement strand
ATGTAGCTGTTTTCCCAGTCCCAGACTGGGCTTGAGCAATCACATCATAACCTGAACAGATAAATTAGGAATTAGATGTGGTAGAGGGCAAGACACTCAAAGCCCAGCTTCATGAGATCAGTACACACCAACAGTCAAAAAACAAGCATTAAGTGCTTTTCTTTTTTTTTAAGGTTTTTTGAGACAGGGTCTCACTTTGCGGTTCAGGCTGGCCCTGAGCTCAGCCTCAAACTCACGTCACAGCAATCCTCCTGCCTCTGCCTCCCGAGGGCTGGGATTACAGGCGTGAGCCACCACGCCCGGCACTGGTATGTGGTACTGGTTGCCGCTGGGGTGAGTCTCCACACCCAGTATTGTTATGTGGTTACCGGGGATTGAACCCAGGTCCTTGCGCTTGCAAGACAGGCGCCGGAACCACTGAGCTATATCCCCGGCCCAAGCATTAAGTGCTTTTTAAAATACCTTTCTACAACAGTGAGACAATGAACAAACATCAGAAGGCAGTATCAGGTCATTAGCTCATTAAACACATCAAGTTAAGCTAAAAATACAACCCTTAATTATGAGACTGATGACACTATCTTGAAGAAAATCCAGCAACCCATGAGTCTAAGGCATGAACCAGACGTGGCTACAGACCAAAAGTCAAACTGGGAGGGACAAGGAATTGTTTTGCTAATGGCAGACATAAGCACTACTGATCCGAAGCTATCCTATACAGATTAGAGGCAATTACTATCTATATTAGGGCTGAGGTCTCACCCTTGATACAAGGAAGAATGGCACGCTGCTGGATGGCAGAGGGTTTCTCAAAACCATAGGCGTAGATGCCACGGAGGAGGGACTCGGAGAGGTTCATGTCGTCGAAGCTGTCAACAATCTCATTCCAATTACTCTATAAGATGCAAAGAAATTAAAAGCCTAAACGGTGGAAAAGGAAGGGCTGGTTTAAACAAGATCTGGTGTCTACAATGAAGTCCCACAGCCTGTCTATTCTCCAGACTAGTCAAATGGTCATCTCTCTTCTTTGGGGCCAATCCACTCAACTTACACACAACTGCGGGGTTGGAAGTTCTGGAGAACAGAACTCTCAACATGTTTTACAACTTCAAGAATGTTAAAGTTCAATGGGCTGCATCGAGGATAAACCTTTAGTTCCTTAACTACCCTTTCAGTGGCCTGAAAGAGGGCCTCTGCTAGTGGCCCTCTCTTTTCTGAAGAAATGGTGTCAAGTTCCAGTCTCACCTCAATGACGCCTTCAGGTTCCATCCCATCTGGGCCATTGTCTCTGGATCTGTTGATTTAAAGCATGAGTTTTGTCCTCTGCCTGAATGAAGCACTCTGGCAACCAGCCATGCATGATACCATCAGCCTTCTCCCCATCCAACTCCCACAAGTTCCCAAGACACTCACAAGTCACTTTAGAACCGAGGCAGGCCTTTGCCCTTCCTCATCTCCGGAGCGGCTCGGGGTAGGCTGCCCCCTCCCCCCGACATGAGGTAACCCTTTTGAGGACCTTGAGGCTGGAAGGCGTGCCGCCGCGCGAAAGTGGCCAAGATGCAGTGGTTGCTACTAGTCCCATGTATGCAAGGCCTGGCTGCTCAAAGCCCAAGCGCGTGCACCTCCCACCGCAGCAGCAGCGCGCCGGAAGTCCCGCCCTCCATCGCCTAGATGGAGGGTAGGACATCCCCTTCCCCCACGTCATTCCGCCCGCGCCCTCCCCCAACCCCTCCAGCCGAGTCCCCCCCTCGCAGTGCCCGGATGTGGGAGGCCGCGGGGCGGTGGCGGCCTCACGCACAATGAGCCCCAGCCGAGCTAGCAGAAGGGGAGATTGCACAACACTTAAAAGCGAAGCTGACTGGGGGAGGGGTACCCCTCAGGCCGCCATGTGCTCGCTCCCTCGACCACCCAGCGGCGTCTTGCCCCCTCCCTCAGAACAATCCACATCCCGCCCGCCCCCGTCGCGAAATGGCGTCGCCCTCCCGTACCTCAGGCCGCTCACCCCCGAAGGAAAGTGGACCTGCCCATCCGCAGTTTGCCAATTGCCCGGCTTGTGCGGCAAAATGGACCCGCCCGCCCGACGCCGGGTGGGCTCCTGGTGCCTCACGCGGCCGCTCCTCGGGGTCAGGCTCAGTCCTGGCCGTCAAGAAAACCAGCACACTGAACGGCCGGTTTCTTCTTCCCCGACCCACGTTACAACCGCGACGAAGCGACTTGCCAAGGACCGAAGCACCCCCGCCCCTCAACAGTGGTACAGTCGGGACCTTCCGGATCCCCTCACGCGAGCCCCCCCACACCCCCGGGTACTGGAAGGCGACCGGACAGGCCGGCTCCGGGCGCGCAGCCGCCTATGCCTCTTTCCCACGCTAGGTAGCGACCTCGTCTCGCCACTGAGAGCCAGAGCTCCGCGCAAGACACTGCCCCGAGCCGAGGCCTCGTGAAGAACATCGCGCAACGGGCCTAGCCGAGCTATCCTTCCCTCGGCCGCAGCGGCAGCGTCGGCCATGGATCTTTCCCTTCGCCCCGGGGACGGTTCCCCCCGCTGGGTCTTGCCCGCAACCGTGGTGGGCCTGGGGCAGTGGGCCCTTCAGCAACCCACGGAAGGGCCCTCTGAAAGGAGCAGCAGGGTAAGTAGCCACAACCTCTTACAAATGCTTTTCTTACCGAGAATCCTGACTCGCAGACATGATCCTTAGAAACTAGGGCGGAGTGCCCGCCTATCGACAACTTATAGAGCGTCCGACCCCGCCCCGGCAATCGCATTGGTCTGCAGCTTGGTCCCCGCCTGCCGGCACTCTGCAACTCGGCGTGACGTTAGTTCCTAGGCGCTCTAACGCGCAGCCACCACTGGGTAGCTTGAGTGCTTGTCAAGGTGAACACCCACCCTACAACCTCATTGGCCAAGGGACCTGTCTTTCTGGCCGGTACGGAAGTGACATACTGGAGCCAGGCCTCGAGGCCTGGCCGCCATCTTGCGGCCCTGCACCCTTACACGTGCGGAGGTGGTCGTGCCTCAGTCACGTGGCTTAGATGGCCCTATCACGCGAGGGGGCGAGGTCTCGTCCTCCTGGGACTTCCGGACTCCCGGGACTTATACTTCCCTTTCCTTGTACTCCAAGTTTCCACAAGACCCAAATTTATGTTACCCCTTACAAGAAAAAAATAGATCCGACGCACAGGCGTGTCTTACATAGCTGGGATGACAGAATATCATATGATATCCCAGGTGCTGGAAGGATTCCCCTGGCTGAGGAGTTTAGAGGCAGTGAATCTATTTCTAGGTTAAGAGCATGTTGAATAACCCTGGCTGACTCAGTTCTGTCCCCTAATCTTTGTCAAGGCTCCATATATTTGAAGCTTAACTACTCTCCCTCCTCCCTGCCCTTTGCTCCCTCCGCTGAGGATCTGTTTGGGTCATGTAGATGGGATGTTGGGATTTCCTGACAATTATGAAAAGCTGACTTCTGCGGTCTCATCACCCCAAAAGGGTACAACACAAGAAGCAAGGCCTGAAACAGTTGAGGCCCTTTATGTTTTTTGAGACAGGGTCTTGATGTATATAGGTCAGGCTGGCCTTGAACTTGTTTCATCCTCCTGCCGCAGCCTCTGAGTGCTAGGATTACAGGCATACAGCATCACACCCGGCTAGTTTGAGGCCCCTTAAGGAAGACCACCACTTACATATCTCCAAAGGATCCTTTATTAACCAGAGCAGGACCGTGGCATTTATATATATATATATAAAAAAAAGTTTGATGATCTGGCAGGCAGTTATCCCTTTGCCCCCCCACCCCACAAGGATTTCCTGCCCCCTGTGTGGCAGGGATGACTGCTCCACCCAGGCCACAAGGCAATACTCCTCTTCAAAGAGGAACAAAAGGGCTTTTCTGTGGCTACTCCCTGCCCATCAGAAATCAAGAAATATTCTCTCAAAGAAAAAAAAATACAGAAAACAAAACATTTAAATATGAAAAGGGGGGTGGGAGGGAAGAGGCAAGGAATTGGGAGTTTCTTGGGAAGGATCTCCCATGTCCCCCTGGGCATTAATGGGCCCAGGGCCTGGGGTACGAGGCTCACACAGTGAGTTTGCAGTGACACAGCTCCTTGTAGATCTGCCGACGAAGTTTGGGCATGTCCTGCTGAGTGAAGCTGAATGGTTGAGACAGGGCCAGGTGCTTGCAGTACTGAGTGTTAACAAAGCCAGTCCATGAGAACCATCCACTTAACAACGTTCCCAAATCAGGACCTGCGCTACCTATGTCTTTATGCCCTAAGTCTCAGGCCCCATTTCACCTACAGAAAGAAGCCCAAGTCTTACACTCTCACAGACCTGAGATACAAAAAACAGCCCGACTCTAAAGCTGTTGTTCTTAATACATAACCCAGGGTGTAAGTGGGAGAAAATACATTCAGTCAGGGTTTAAGAAGTATGAAGGTCAGAGACTAGTCTCACTGTGGAATGGAGAAGCCCAGTGAAATCAGGGTTTCTAGGTTCTAACTTATGGCTACTCCTTGCCCCACAGTTGTGAGCCAAATGAGGAATCTGCATTCCAACATTTTAACCCAGCTAAATCTAGAACAGGAAGAAAAGCGCAAATGATCTTACCTGCAGCACAAAGGCGCCACAATCACTATCATTATTCTGCCTGGCCACATTCTAGAGAACAGAAGGAAAGACCCAGTTCACTTGGAGACTCCCAGGGGTGTTACTTAAATTTCTGCCTCCTACAACTACCTTCACTATCACTTCACTTCATTCCCCTCCCCTTAGAAACTCACCATTTTGAAGTAACCTTTCCAGCCCTGGTGGAAATCCAGCCGGTCTTTCTTCACCGCCTCTGCTTGTAGATACTTGGCAATATGCTATGTGAATGGGGAAAAAAATAAAGTCATGTTAATGGAACCCAGAGTATGGTAGTGGCAGATCATGGACAGACTCCATGTTCAGGTCATGCCTCAGAGACCTATTTCTGAATGTCTTGTCACTGGGTCTCCCCACATTTTACCTTGTCCTCCCTTTACCCCTCAAACCTTAGGGCAACGGCGGTTTAGAGTGCGCTGTGAGTCAAAATAGGTGATGGTGCGTTGCCTCACATCAACAGAGATGAGGGACCAATGTACCTCGAGATGTATTGGGATTAGCAGTAGCTCCTTATTGAAGATGTCCACCTGAAGAAAGAGCCCACAGGTCAGGTGTAACACACAAGGGTCCTGGCCATGCCAGGAGGATTGAAAAAGGAAATAAGAAGGCAAGAAAGCCAACTGAGAGAACATAAGACCCAGGCTTTGAATTGTCTACACTAAAGACATTTATATTCTTAAGAGAGGAGCATAGGACAATGAGCAAAGTAAATGGTTAATCAGTTAATGCTCACAATAATCCTAACACAAATTTTCATGTATAGCCTAGTGGACAAAGAAATAGCAGTAACCTGGGCCCGGGATTTAGCTCAGTGGTTCCGGCGCCTATCTTGCAAGTGCAAGGACCCGGGTTCTATCCCCGGTTAACCACATACAATACTGGGTGTGGAGACTCACGATCAGCAGCAGTCAGTACCACATACCACAGTTCTGGGCATGATGGCTCACACCTGTATTCCCAGCAGGAGGGCTCTGATGTGAGTTTGAGGCTGAGCTCAGGGCCAGCCTGAACCACAAAGCGAGACCCTGTCTCAAAAAAAAAAAAGAGCGGTAGCCTCTTTTTTGGTGAGACAGGTCTCACTTTGTAATTCAGGATGTCTGAGGCTCTCAGCCTTCTGAGTGCTGGGATTACAAGCAAACCTCGAATTTACAGCATTCCTTTTCCCTCTGCCTCCCAAATGCTGGGATTAAAGACATGAGCCACCACGCCCAGCATTGTGGTTTATGGTACTGATAGCTGATGAGTGTGAGTCACCAGCCCCACCCCCCATTGTTGTATGTGGTTACTGGGGATTGAACTCCAGACCTTGTGCTTGCAAGGTGGGAACTGAAACCACTAAGCTAAGTCCCAGGCCCCTGTTTTTTTTTTGAGATAGGATCTCTCTATGTAGTATAGGCTGGTCTTTAACTCACTATGTATCCCAGGGTGGCCCTTACCTAGCAATGATCCTCCTGCCTCAGCATTCCAGGGTGCTTGGGTTACAAGCAAGTGCCACCATGCCTAGCAACATCAGTAACTGCTTGCTCAAGGTCACAGAAAAAAATTACAAAGTTTTTGTTGTATTCTGAATCAGGGTCTCATTATGTAGCTGCTTCTGGCTCAGCCTCCTAGACCTAAGATTACAAGGCTATGCCACCACACTAGGCTATGAGAAATGATTTTTGTTTTTGAGACAGGTTCTTGCTATGTAGACTATAACTTTATGTAGTCCAGGCTGGCCTTGCACTCACAGCCTTGCTAAGAGGAAAGATTTTTTTTTTTTTTTTTTTTTTAGGTTTTTTGAGACAGGGTTTCGCTTTGTGGTTCAGGCTGGCCCTGAGCTCAGCCTCAAACTCACATCACAGCAATCCTCCTGCCTCTGCCTCCCGAGTGCTGGGATTACAGGCAAGTGCTGGGATTACAGGCGTGAGCCACCACGCCCGGCACTGTGGTATGTGGTGCTGGTTGCTGCTAGGTGTGAGCCACCACGCCCAGTATGGTATGTGGTTACCGGGGAATCGAACCCGGGCCCTTGCGCTTCCAAGACAGGGGCCAGAACCACTGAGCTAACTCCCCGGCCCACGAGGAAAGATTTCTTACCTTGGGTATAAAAATTAATTTCTTTTCACCTCCACCCCTACTGAAAGAAACCCACCAGAACCCTTTATATACGCACTTATAAATGAGGGACAGAAATTAAAAATGGACTACATAGCTCGACATGGTAGTGTGCCCTGTAATACTAGCACACGAGGCTGAGGCAGGAAGACTGCCACAAGTTTGACACCAGCCTGAACTAAGCAAGGCTCTCTTGACTAACTCTTGTCTCAAAAAAAGATCTTGGTGGGTGTGATGGCCCATGCCTATAATCACAGCACTTGGGAGGCAGAGGCAGCAGGGTCGCCAAGAGTTCAAGGCCAGCCTAAACTATAATAGTGGGGCCCTGTCTCAAAGAAAACAAGAGCTGGCCGTCGTGGCACATTCCCTTTGCTTACTCTGGTCCAACTGCATAGGCTATGCACACAAGCCCTCTGATCCTCAATCATTTTTCTCTTTGTGTTTCAAGTACTTGTCTAGGACACCATTCTCCCAGATCTGCATGTGGCTAGCTTTTTTCCATCACTGAGCTCTTAACTATTGGAGACCTTCTTAGACTATCCAAAAGAAAATAACATTTCCCATGTTATCACATTATTGCCAAGAGTATAGCTCAGTGGCAGAGCTGGTCTAGAATGTGAGGCCTTGAGTTTGACTGCCCTAAACTCCCTGAGTTTAACCCTAACCCTAAGCAAAGCTATCACATTACTATTATAAATTGTTCAGAGCATTTATCACTAACTGAAATACAACTTGCTTATTCCCGCTCCATATAGGCAAGAAATTTCCTTTAATGTTGTATCCTTAGCATTTAAAACAGTGCCTAGCACACACACAAGATATTAAGGAAGGGGCTTACAGAAAATAAGTCTTAATTCTTTAAGACCACAATGTTATACAAGTAAATGTGAATTCATCACTCACATTTTTGGTCCACCTTTTCACCCCATCGTAACCCTTGGTACGGAGTTTATCGTAGAAAAAACTGTTGAAGAAATGCACCTGTGCCAATGATACAAAAGAGCTGGGTGGAATTAAAAGACCTCAGAGCTTCCTGCTAAGTTTTTCCTCCCTCCTCCCAATCTACACCATTTCCTATGGCTATAAGGACTGGTTCCAACAATCCTCACTCAAATTTACTGACAAAAAAATTACTGTTTTTATCTTTTTCTTACAGGTAGGTTTCCATCCCAATTCTTAGGGCTACCCATATGGTAAAACACCAAAGACTAGTAGGAGAGAAATGAACTGATATATTCAAGACTAAGTTTAAAAAGCTGAAATAGAAAGCCAGGGATTTAGCTCAGTGACACTGCTCCTAAATCATAAGCACAAGGTCCTAAATTCAATCCTGATATGCCAAAAAAAAGCCTGAAGTGATGGTAGATTAACTAATATATACTACCCCTAACCCAGAAAGAAGCCTTCTTTATATAAAGTGGAAGAGATGAAGGGGACTGAAAAACCTGTTTAGAATTACAGAAATTCTTCTGGAGAGTGAAGTATCTGGCTGGACCTACCTTTTCAGGGACTGTATCCATGACCAGGTCTCCATACATGTTCATCACCTGGGAAGAAGATGGGAGGCAACTTGCCATGGGAGGTGTGACATGGGAACAGGGCTCTCCATACAGAAGGCCCCAGAAACCCCGTTCCCTAAATCTTCTAAGGCCTGTCACTCTACCTCTTCTCACCTGGTCATTAAGCCAGTTCTGTCCATACAAGGTTCCCAAGTCATCCATAGTCAGCACATGCCGCTTATAGGACACTCGGAAGCCCCTCACCATAGCATTTCCTGGCATCCGCTGGTATGACTGAATCAGCTGTAGTACCAGGCCCTTCCTGAGCAGACCAAAGGTGAAACCACAGAAGACACAATGAGACACCATAAAGCACACAGAAATAACTTTCAGAAATACTCACTACTCCCATGAGTAAAAATCTATTGTGATTTTTTTTCCCCCACCTTGTCCTTGGGTTTGAGAATCTGCTAACAGCCCACTCCCCAGAAAGAAGCACATGAATACATATTTCAGGGTTCCTGGTAGAGACTCTCCCAGGTGGCTTTAGGGCCTTGGCACCTTAGCTCTAGCTGCCTCCTCCCCAAGTATATCCCTATGAGAGAAAAAGCAACAGCATTCTCCCCATACCTTAGGTCCCAACCTTTCTTTGAAGGATAATTGTCCTTCAAGCCTCACCTGGATGGTGTAGAGAACTCCTGCTGGAAAATGTCCTCTAACTTTTCTACTACCTCATCAGTGCTGAGGGGGATGAGACTGCCGTAAGTCTGAAGGAATTCATCCAAGATGCCTGAGTGAAGGAGAGAGGAAAGTGAGATTCTCACCTAGGAATTGGCCAATAAAAGGAAACTAGGTCCTTGAGGGCTTACTCTGTACACAGGTCACATGTTCTTCCCGCAGGGGGCTGTGCTGACCAGCTTTCTCACCAGGTCGCTCTGCTTCTTCTCCAGTGCCCAAATCAGAGCCCTGAAAAAGTTCCTGAGCTGCATGGTCCCCAATGCTGCACACATTGCTGATGAGGATACTGGCATCAGGAGGTGCCAGGCTGCGCTCCCCTTCTGGCCCAGGTGGTCCCCCAAAGCCATTGGGCAGAGTACATGAAAGGAGACCTATAAGGGAAGAAATAGGATAGGGATGAGAAATTGACTGCAGTTAAAGAACAAGAGGGGGCCTGGGATTTAACTCTGGTTCCAGCACCTGTCTTGCAAGTGCAAGGCCCTATGTTTGATCCCGGTGTGGGATTTACAACAATGCCAGGTGTGGAGACTCACGTCTACTAGCAATCAGAACCACATACCACAGTGCCGGGCGTGGTGGCTCATGCCTATAACCCCAGCACTTGGGAGACAGAGGCAGGAGGATTGCTGTGAGTTCAAAACTGAGCTGAGGGGCCAGGCGTGGTGGCTCACGCCTGTAATCCCAGCACTTGGGAGGCGGAGACAGGAGGATTGCTGTGATGTGAGTTTGAGGCTGAGCTCAGGGCCAGCCTGAACCACAAAGCAAGACCCTGTCTCAAAAAACCAAAAAACAAAAAACAAAGACTGAGCTGAGGGCCAGCTCGAACTACAAAAGTGAGACCCTGTCTCAAAAACAAAAATTAAAAAGAACAAAGGGATTTACTAATGCACACAAGTGATGTGCCGGGCATGGTGGCTCATGCCTATAACCCCAGCACTTGGGAGACAAAGGCAGGAGGATTGCTGTGAGTTCAAGACTGAGCTGAGGGCCAGCTTGAATTACAAAAGCGAGACCCTGTCTCAAAAACAAAAATTAAAAAGAACAAAGGGATTTACTAATGCACACAATTGATAAAACCACAAGGATGGATTGAAGCACAATCTACCAATTTAAACTTTAGGTAATAACAACCCCAAAGCACAAAACAAGGATGTCCAGGAGTTACTAAAGGGAAAAAAGAAGGAGTTCCTATTTACAGAAATAAATGCAAGGGAAAAACAGATTTTAGAGGCATATGCTTAGCTTAATACCTAATTTAGTACCCAGTATATAATAAAACCTGAGTAAGTATCTAACAAAAATGTTAAATTGTCTGACTAGAGTTCTGAGAAGGGAAAACATTCTGAATAATAATGTCCCAGACAACTGTATGGATGATACACTCCCTTAAAAGGATATCCCAGGGGCCAGAGACTTAGCTCAGTGGTTCCGGCGCCTGTCTCACAAGCGCAAGGACCCAGGTTCGATCCCGGAAACCACATAACAATACTGGGTGTGGAGACTCACGCCCAGCAGCAACCAGTACCACATACCACAGGGCCAGGCGTGGTGGCTCACGCCTGTAATCCCAGCACTCGGTAGAGTGCTGAGGATTGCTGTGATGTGAGTTTGAGGCTGAGCTCAGGGCCAGCCTGAACCACAAAAGCGAGACCCTGTCTCAAAAAACCCTTTAAAAAAAAAAAAAAAAAGGAGGGCCGGGGAGTTTAGCTCAGTGGTTCCGGCGCCTGTCTTGCAAGCGCAAGGACCCGGGTTCGATTCCCCGGTAACCACATACCTATACTGGGTGTGGAGACCCACACCCAGCAGCAACCAGTACCACATACCACAGCACCGGGCGTGGTGGCTCACGCCTGTAATCCCAGCACTCGGGAGGCAGAGGCAGGAGGATTGTGATGTGAGTTTGAGGCTGAGCTCAGGGCCAGCCTGAACCACAAAGCGAGACCCTGTCTCAAAAAACCTAAAAAAAAAAGGATATCCCAATCCAGTATCAAGAGATGGGCACCTTCTAGACATTACACAAAGAAGCTCTTGAGAGGTAGAAGAAGAATTTGAAGTGAACAAGACTGATTTAACTAAACCACGCCTCCCTTTGCTCAGGGATTGTTTTTCAGTTATGTCTCGCTGGCTTATTTCCTGCTCAAAGTGAGGCTTAATGAAGACATTTCTCAGCTATTCTGGACGGACCTCTTAGCTTGCTTTCCTTTGGCTTAGTTCTCACCACAGCAAGCAGTTCCTGGTGCTCCAAGCTCTTAGCCCTCCCCACTCCACCCTGGCCCCTTTCCCACCTTACCCGAGTCAGGGTCCAGAGGAGACTTTGGAGTCCACCTCAGTCCATCTTCCTCCATGGGGGGCCCAGAGGGCACTGGTGGAGACCCTCTCACCCCATCCTCAGCCATGAGAGCACCTAGCAGACCCAGTCGGGGCGGGGGTGGCCCCCTGGGGGAGTCAAAACGACAGCAGGGGGATGGCACCTGTGGCGTTGCACCCCCTTCCTGGGGTGAGAGATGGTTCTTGGGGTGTGCAAGGCTCCTCCGTCGGCCCCGGTGGCGCCCCCAAAGCTTCCAGTGGAATGTCAGCGAGGTGCTTTTTGAGTAGAGCAGCATTTGGAAGGCTCTCATAGCTCTGCGGCGGCGCTGTGAACAGGTTTTTCGATGAGTGGGGCGAGTAGGGCGAGGCCGCTGGGAGGCTCCCAGCTGACCCCATCTGGGAGGCAGCCTCCAAGCTGCCACTTCTTCTTCCTCATCTTCATCTTCTTCATCCTCCTCCTCTTCCTCATCTTCACTAGCTGAGGCATCAAAAGAGGGCCGAGGAACAGGGAGACGTCTGTTTGGCACTGTAGTCCCTGACCCAGGATCTGGCCCAAACCCTCCGCCTGACTTGAGCCGAGGTTTAGGGGGCAGGGGCCAACGAAGACGCTCCCGCCTGGGGCTTGAGTAAGCTGTGCCAGGTCTGGGAGGCTCAGGCCCCCAAGACCCAGTCCCCTGTATAGTCTCTTTCATCTTCCAATACCCTGTAAAATAAAATGTAGAGTATTAGTATTCTCCCCATCCAGATTTTGTCTCACCCTCAGCATGCCTCCTGGGGATTCAAAGCAAATAAACTAAAGAAGAAAAACTCCCACAATATTCATAATTTCAGTTCTTCCCAGCTTCAGAAAGGGGCCCGTTAGGAGTCTGTGTCATCATCTCTTCCTCGCCTACGTGGAGACAAGAGAAAATGGCTAAGGGGCAGGCCTCAGAAGTCTTATTTCTCAGAAACCTGGGTGAAGCCCAGAATTTTCACGCTGTAATTCTTTATTTTAATCCACCAGGAGTGTTCTATGAGAGCCTACTACCATAAGAATGATTTAGTGCAGGGAAATGGCTTAGCACAGGAATCTTAATGCCACAGAGAGGTACTTGAGAACAACACAACTTTCGTAGCGAAACTGCTCCACTGTGGGAAGACAATTTCTTTCCCCCCTGGAATGAATGAGGTGGGAAGGTGTACGGGCACGCTGAGGTCATTTTAGGAGAAAATGGGAGTACCAGGAATGTGGATGTACAGAGACTGAGTATGATGAAAGAGTAAAAATTTTGAAGCAAAGTGAAAGGGAACTAAATTGGTGCCTAATCAAGTCGCTGGGATACAACCACGCCGTGAGAGCCAGGTCGGACCAGTCTCTCCTGCCCCAACTCCAGGGACAAGAACGCTTACCAGCACCTGCATGGTCCTATGAGCTCGGTTAGTCGGCGCACGCGGGCCTTAAGACCCTTCGAAGGCCTCTTGGACCAGGTTAGGTGGGAGCGAAGCCCAGAAATGGAAGAGACCACCACGGGGCGGGGGAGGGGAAGGGGCGTCTCACCGGGAACAGGGAAGCCGGGCGGACAGGCCCGAGGGCGGGCGTCTCCGCCTCAGGCTTCCCGGCTCATCTCTTAGGACCGGCCCGCCACTCCTGCTGTCTTTAGGCGCCGCTGTCTCAGTTCAGGCTTTCAACGTTTTCGGGCTGCGCGCGCTCCGCGCCGCCCCACCTCAACCACCTCTTGCTCGGCTTCAGGCTTCGGCGTCGGCTTCAGCTTCCACCTCCACCACTACCACCTCCCCCACCTCCTCCCCTTCTGCGAACCCCAGGCCCATCGGCGGTGAGGCGCACTATTAATACGTCATACCCGGCGAATGGCGCCGGCTCAGCCAAAGCGCTCCCAATCCCCGCCTTCCCGAGAACGTAGCTGCCACGGGACCTACCAGCCAGAGCGCCACGCCAGGCCGCGCCTGCGTACATCCGCCACCGACCTAGCTGTGTAGCGGCCCGTAGGGGCCCAAATGCGCCTGCGTGTCGCGTCCCGCCTCTAGCCCAGCCGCGTAGCCCGGGGCGTTCCGCGTGGGCTTGAGCCTGGGGTCCGGAAGACGCTGGCTCAGCAGGGCACAAGGTAGTGGAGATAGGAGGTCAGGGATGTCCCGTTACGACTGGCCCGAGCCGAGGCACTAGGGGAAACGGAGTCAGGGTATCACTCTTTATTTAATTTTAAGCGAGGCTTGAGCAACCAGGGCATTCGACACATCCAAGGCTTCCTGGGCACCAGTCCCAGCCCGGGGAGGGGTGGCCTGCCACGCCACGCGATGGAAAGCATGAACGGCAAAACATGGATGGGATCCGAAGAGTAATGTGACTGCAAAAGGACCCCCCCATCTTCGTCGTCGGGCACCCTCTGCAGGCGGACATATAATAGATGTATCTTGAGATAGTCAGAGAAACAGCTGCCCTATAGAATAAGGCCTAGGCTTATTGTTGGGTGAAAAAGTAGAAGGTACCTGGAGAGAGGCGTGACATAGGGAACTAGGGATTTTCCCTAACAGGAGGCTTCCTAGACTTCTGACCAGAGGCAGGATGATTCCCTCAAACAGCCGCTAGATGGTGGTGCTGTTCTGGATGCATTCCAGTGGACCCAGAGCAAGTCTGGACAATGCCCGGCACCCTCCATCCAACTCCTTTCCACACACAAATAAAAGAATTTAGGGCTGGGTGGGAGATAAAAGCAAGATATTCTGCCTCTTTAATATCTATTATTTCATTCTAAGGTGTGGGAGTGGAAGAGGAAAAAGGAAGAACAGAGTAATGAAGTCAAGCCCAAGTAGAAGCTTCTTTTCCTGCTCATTCCCCGTCTTTGTCTAGCTAATTCTTTGCTATCTCCAGTTTGTAACCATATTGATAGTCCCAGCTCAGAACCACCTTTTATAGCACAGTCACAGTTTCACAAACCCTAGAAAGGTTCCATGTGGAGAAAGACTAAGTTTCGCCTTTGCCCGGGGAATAATGACACTGAGAGTATCCCCTTGGTATAAATGGAAGACACCTGAGAAAAGAGAGAAAACAGATGCTTAGTGAAACACAGCCGTACACTCTGACGTTTCACCCTGCCTTCTCTGGCTCCACCATTCCTGTTTCCTGTGAGGTCCTAGGCATTCTGTCCTTGCTTTCTCAGCTTTGCCTCTCATCCAGGCTTCCCACCCCCTACTGTGTTCTCCACACCACTACCCTGGTCAGTGAGGTCCTGTTCTGCCCACATCTACCCTCCACTGCCCACATGGCTCTCACCTGCACTGTAGCAGCTATTGTAGGCCTTGTCGGGGTCAGAGGGCATGCTTCGTATACATCGAAATAGAGTCTCCTGCCTTCCCTGGCCTTCCCGAGATACCACCTGACCCATGGTGAAAGTCACATCATGAAACAGGACCTGGCAGGGAAGGGAGGACACACTGAAGAAGACCAAATGGTGGCTCACTTCTGAGAGGCCTTAGGTGCCCCGATACAGGAGCCAGGGAATGAAGACGCTTGGTACTGAGAGATCAGGAACCCTCAGTATGGAGAATACAGGCTCTGGGAGAAGAGTAAAGAGCCAGCCTCCAGGCCCCCATATGAAGCTAGGGTATGTCTGGGGTTACCTGGCTATACAGCAGATAAACTCCAGCGTCCCAGACTCGGACAACGCATCCTTGGGCCTCCAGACCTCTCCCACGCCTAAGAGCTGGCTGCCACATCACCTCTGTCACATCAGAATCCTCTGGAGGTGAGGAGTGGCTGTCAGGATTTCTTTGCACTCTCAGACACATACCAGCTGTCCCCTTTACATCTCTAGGATTCTTTGGGGCCCAGGAGCCAGCCCCAAGGTCCTGGTTTGTGCCTCTCCCCAAAGCCATTATTTAAAAGAGTGCTCACCCTTGGAAGTAACGTTAATAGGAACAAGATGCAGAACTGAGTGCTTCTCTGAGGAGAGATGGAGGAAATCTCAGCAGTGTCCACCTGTCCATGGGCCCCGGTGTTTGCCCTCCACCCTCACCCAGGCTTGGCTTTAAGTCCCCGTGCTGGACGATCATCTCCCGCCCCTGCTGTGCCCAAAGGCTCACTCTTCTGCTTCTGGGTGAGCACTGCTCTCCTCCTCCTCCATCTCTCCCCCTTCTCCCAGGCTTCCAGGACATCAGGGCTCTGCTCAAGGAGAGAGGGTCAGCATTAGACTGAGATGCAGGGTCCCAGAGGGCCTTCCTTCTCAGCTTCCCACCATGCCGGAATTCCTCAAATCTCTTGTGCACCTTTCGCCAGCACTCTGTGCCTTGGCACTGGCTGCCCTCCAAGATCTGTTAGGTAAAGAAGTGTTAATCTTTAACAGTTTTCTTTCCCGGAATGGCTGCTCCCTTGACTTCTATACCCAGGACCCTGTCTTGCATCCACTTGAAACTCTGTAGACTGGAAAGTTGGAACCAAGAGTCTCAGAGATCCCGTTGCCACCCATCTTTCTCCCCCTCACTCACCTGCTGGTGGAGGCTCTGCCAGGGATCCCCTTCCCCTTTCTGGGAGGGCCCTCCGCTCTTCTGTAGCTGGCTCACCTCCCTTCTTAGGCTTCGCAACTCTGCTTGCTGGGTCAGCAGAGCAATGGCACAAGCCACAGCCCCCAGAGTTGCCCCCCAACTCAACCAGAGAGCAACGGAGAGCGCCGACTCTCGGACTGTGCCCCCCATGTTGCCCACAGGCCCTTTTGGGGCTAGCGAGAAAGGAGACGAGGCTGGCATGAACCAGGGACCCTGCCAACAGTTGTGGCCTCAGGAACGGATGGCAAAGAGGTGGCTGGGGAGGGTGGGGGTGCAGGCAGTGATGCAGAAGGCGTTACGCAAGGGAGAAATAAAAAGGAACTTGAGAATAAAAAGGAGGGAGGGGGGAAGCAAGCTAGGGGTACTATTGGTGTTCCTGGCACCCCGCTGTGGGGCTAGTGTCACCTTGAGACTCCCCCCCAGCCTCAGGAGAGTTTGGTGCCAGTCTCTCTAGGAAGGACAGGGCTGCCAATGACACCCAGGAGGAGCGGCCAGGGCTCAGGAACGTGGGGGTGGCCCCAGAGTTGGGGGAGGGAAGATTGGCTGGCTATGGGGCATGGTGCCAGGAGCAGGGATGGGGGACACGCTGGGCACTGCTGAGGGTCTGGGGTGAGTATGAAGACCCTCTTGGCCAGGCATGGGAGAGATCTCTGTGAAAGTTTGCTAGGGGTGACTGAAAGTGAGAAAAGGTAGGCAGGGGTGGGCAGGAAGCAAACCAGGGACAAGAAACTGCTGGGTGCTGGGGTTAAGGCTGGGGCCGGGTGTGCTGGAATAAGGCTTACTCCCTGTGCTGAACTTGGCAAGCAGGACTTCCTGTTTCCCGAGAAGAGCTCTTACATAAGGCTCTGGACGAAGACAAAGAAGCAGCCCCTAGCCCCCCAGCCACTTCAGGATTCCTCCTCAGAACCCAGGGACCTAGAGTCTCCAAATGCCTGGCCCTAGTATCCAGCCTACTGACTGCAGGCCCTCCTTCCAAGACAGCTTTCCACCCCCATCTCCCAGCCAGCACCTGCTGAATGTCCTGAGGTCTCCAAGAGAAAGGGCCCTGCTCCTCCCAGCCAGGGATTCCCCCGCAGGAGGAAGTTCGCCTCCTAGGGAAATGAGGCCAGCTCTGCAGTACCTTGAACGGAAGACCGGTTTTTTCCAGGGCAGTGCACCTTTCTGCTCAGTGCTCACAAATGCCAGCTGGAGGCATGCAGGTCTCTACCCAGTGCCCAGACTCACTTCCCACATCCCGGAGCTACCCTGTGCCCCAATAAAGACAGAGAGACTGTTACTTATTCTCTTTAATATCCACTTATCAACATTTTGTCACAATAATAATAAAATAATATCTGTTTTCAAAATCCACAGGGAATTATCAAGGAGGGACCTTGTCTTGGGCTTTTTCCCTCACATTTGGGAACTCCTGGCCCAGTGCTAGGCTCTTTGGCTTCCAGCCACAAGGTCCAGCCCCTCTCCGTGCCCGCAGCCAGGTCTTCTGGACCCATCCTTGCCCACAGGGTCAGTAAACACAATGTTCTGGGGGTGTGGCCAGGGAGAGTCAAGGGATAAATAGGGCAGGAAAGATCAGGGGTTTGGGAGCTTGTGAGGTGGGTGGGGTGTAAGAGAGGAATGGGAGTATTTATGCGGAATGGAAAACATGTGAACAAGCCCAGGCAGCCCTTAGAGGGAAGGGCAGATCTGGAGCATGGAACGGTTAGGGTGGGGTAGAGGGGACAGCTGTGTGGGGAGGCAGCAGCCCAAGAAATCTGCTGGGAGACTGGTCCCTCAGTGAACTTGGAAGAGTCCAAAGTAGGAGAGGAAGGGGGCAGCTTTGAGGTGGGTCAAAGGAAGGGTGCGGATCCGTAGGGAGGACCTTGCCCTCAGAGCCATCAGCCCGGACACCTGACAGAGTCGAAGCTGGGGTCCCGGGAAACTTGCTGCTGTGGCTGAAAACTCCTCCAGGCAGCGCAGGGCCAGCACGTCATCCACCAGCAAGTCCAGCTTCAGGTAAACAGCCTTGCCTTCATCAAAGTGCACCTGGGCAGAGGGAGCACCAGCAGAGTCCAGGCCCCTGCTTGCTCTCCTCTGGACTTCCAGGTTCCTTAGAGACCGGGCATATCAACCCTCCCACCCTCTAAGCCCTCCCTCCTGACCTCCAGCTTTTCCCCTTCCTTCACCCCAAACCGAACCTTTCTCCCTTCACTTTTAAGGTCTTACCTACAGAGCCAGGTAGTACTCACCTGGCAGTACAGGTAGTAGAGCCCAGCCCTGTTGACTCTAAATACCCCAGTCCGACGGTCATAGCGCAGAGGGTTGGAGCTGTTGATTTTGGCTTCTTCCCAGCCACTCACTGTCCCATCCACATCTGAATGTGAATGTTAGAAGATAAGGAAAAGCCCCTTTCCGGTACCGGTACCACCCCACATTGCCCAGGGATCTGTGGAGTTCATAAACATTTAGGACCCATCTTAACCACAGAGGATATCAATTGCTCAGCATGTGGGAGGAGCTATATTCTATGGAATCCATGGGGCAATAGGACTTTGTGTATAGAAATCTAACATAATCAGCAGAAAGATTCAGGGCAAATTGTCATGACTGGTCAGTTCCAGAGAGGAGAATAGGACTAAAGGAGAAATACAGAGACTTTTTACTCCATCATGTCTACATTGTTTGCCTCTTTTTATGTCCAGAATGTACATTACTCAACTCATTAAAATTAAAGTGACACCCAAATGTCCAACAGGTGATGAATGGATAAACAAATGTGGTACCTCCACACAGTGGAATATTATTCTGCCATAAAAAGGGATAAAAGTGGGCCGGGGAGTTAGCTCAGTGGTTCCGGTGCCTGTCTTGGAAGTGCAAGGGCCCGGGTTCGATTCCCCACGGCAACCACATACAATACTGGGCATGGAGACTCATGCCCAGCAGCAATTAGCACCACAAACCACATACCACAGTGCCAGGTGTGGTGGCTCATGCCTGTAATCCCAGCACTCGGGAGGCAGAGGCAGGAGGATTGCTGTGATGTGAGTTGGAGGGTGAGCTCAGGGCCAGCCTGAACTACAAAGTGAGACCCTGTCTCAAAAAAACCCAAAAAACCAAACCAGACAAAAAAATGCTATGCTAAGGAATCATTCACATCAAGAGCATTTACTGTATGATCTCATTTATAGGAAACATCCAGAATAAGCAAATCTGCAAGAGTCAAGAAGGAGATTATTGGTTGCTTAGGAATGATGGGCATGGGTAGTGACGGCTAGCAGGTACAGGGTTTCTTTTAGAAATGAAGGAAAATGTCATAAAGCCACTGCGGTGACTGATGCTCACACAATGCTGTGAATATCCTAAAAGCCACTGAGTTACACTTTCATATGTTTGGTACTAGAGATTGAACCTAAGGCCCTCACACCAAGCTACATACCTACCCCTTTTTTATTTGTTATTTGGAGACAGAATCTCTAAGTCAGTAAATTGCGCAGCGTGGGCTTGAATTTGTGTTTCTCCTGTCTCAGCTAGAGTGCTGGTACCACAGCACATACCACCACACCTACTTTGAATTGTACTTTTTAATTGGGTGAATTATATGGGGTGTGACATATGTCTCCATAAAGGTATTACCCACATACACACACACACACACACACACACACACACCACCACCACCACCACCACCACCACCACCACCAAAAACAAACCTGAAAGATGTAGTTTAGAGAGGTAGAAGCCTTGGTTTTCATGGTTCAATCTCTAGCACCACAAAAGTGAAAAGGTAACCCCCAGATAGGGTAATTGCAAACTGTAAAATAAACTAAATAATAGAACTGTCAGGTGCTTTCCTAGGTCTTCCCATCATACACTCTCCACTTGCCTAGGTAAAGGCTCCCCATCAAGGCTCCCTCCCCCTCTCCTACTCTCCGGGCTTCGTCTGTTCCTGCTGGCACCCCACTCATTTCCCCCTCAAGGTTTCGTAGTTCTCTCTTCCCAAGATTTCTCCCATTACAGTACTTTCTTTCCAATCCTAGCTTTTCCACAGCCCCTCGACCCTTTACATCTGTTTCTTCTCTAGTGGTCAGCAGCAAGAGAACCTACCTCATTTATCCATCAATGAGGTAATTTGGGGTCTGACTCTGTTATGAGGGCAGGGATGACTTCTTCACTGTAATCCTGGCACTTGGAGCTGGGCCTGATCTGAGTGGGGACCCAGTAGACACCGGCAAGAAAACTGAGGGAATGTCCCTTCTCAAGGAAAAAACTCTCAAGCCAGGCACAGTGGCTTGATATACATTATGTATAATCCCTGGTATTCAGGAGGCTAAGTCAGGAACATGCACGTTTTAGGCCAGTCTGCTCAATTTAGTAAGATAGTTCAGCAATTTAGTAGAATAGTAGGATATTTTACTGAGATAGCTCTGCAATGCCTGGGTTCAATCTTCAGTAACACACACACACACACACACACACACACACACACACCCCTCAGGGTTAGGGGTATAGCTCAACGGTAGGGTGCTCCCTAGCATGCACAAGACCTTAGGTCAAATCCCCACCACCAAAAAAGTAGGTGGGTGTGACGGCACACAGCTGCAGTCTCGGCACTCTGGGAGGCTTCACTGGGAGGATCACAAGTTTGAAACTAGCCTGGGCAATTTAGACAGAGCCTGCCTCTCATGAGAAAGTAAAAAGGACTTGAGGTGTAGCTCAGCACTCTCTAGATTTAACCCCCAATGCTACAAAAAAAAAAAAAAAAAAAAAAGTAACTTTCCCTGGACATTTTTATACCTACCTATGAGTTACTATGATTTCTCCCCTGGGTCCTGACCCAATATCTCTGCATCCTGCTAACCCCTAAATAGCACTGGGCTTCTCAAATTCTTGATCTAACCTGAGCTGACTCCCCTCACTCCAGACATGCTTCCCTTCCCTGTATCTGTCCAGCAGGTGGCTAGAGGTTCCACTCTGACTGTTTACCCAGGCCTCCCCCTCCTCCACCCACTGTATTCACCGAGCACCAACTCCGCCTCTTTGTGCCTCCCGGATACCTGTGTCTGCTTCCTCTACAAAGCTGCAGAGCGATGCCCTAGCCCTCGCACTGCCTTTCAGAGGCTCACCTAAGAACTCTACATCTGTGATGTGGCGTCTGTGTCTCCTCGCCTCCTGCCCCGCACTCGCCCTCTGGCTCATTCTGCTTCAGCTTCACTGAACTTCTCACAGCCCTTAGCTTCACTGGCCTCTTAGCAAACGCAGGGCCTTCCCACCACGGCTCCTTCACCTGTAGTGTCCTCGGGCCCCTGTCCCCCTTACGTTTAGACCTCAAGGCCCAGTGCTGTCACGGGAAGGAGTCCCTCGCTCCTCTGCAAAGTTGTTTTCCTCTGTGCCGCCAAGGATCTTTGGCTCCTTTCATTATTGTTCCTGTCATACAGTACTGGTTCTGTAAATACACATTTAGGTCCTGACTTTTGTCCTGGATTGGTGACTCTTTGAGCACAGGTCTTTTGAGCACAGGGTGTGGCTTGCTGCAGACACCTAGCTGGGTCACTAGCAAACAGCAGGTTCTTAAATGAGTGAATGCCTGGATCATTGCTGAAATAAGAGTTCTCTACTGAGGAGGGGTCCAGCCTGGCCATGCAGAACGGCATGGGGAGAGGGGGAGGGATCCCAGCTGGGAAATCAGCTCAGGCAGAAGCAGCCTATGGCCAAAAGGTGAGGTGTGTCTGAGACTACGATCAGGGCCTGGGCTCGATGTCATACCACACGAACCTTAAGTGGACGTTTCACGCTGCCTGGCCACGTATGCCTGCACCAGGCTGGCTTTCGTCTTCACCAAGACAAGAATTTTGTATCACCTCTCCTCAAACCTCTTGTCTCTAGCTCCCCAATTCCCCAGGGGCGCTCGAAATCCTCAGGAAAGGGCTCCTTTACCTCCCTTGCCAAATCTGCAAGCCCAGCTGCTCCTTTAGGCCCTTCATGATGATGTAAGATACATCCTCCCTTCCTGTCCCTTCACCTTCTCGGACACGTCCCTGCAGTTCTGCTTTCATTTGGGCCACCAAGCACACCTCCGTTCCTAGGACACAAGCCACACTAGGCAGCTTCAAGACTCGCCCCCACTGCATGGCACTACATGACTGCACACAAGCTGTGTGACCTCCATTTGCGACAGAAAGGCAACCCGAATGTCTTCCCTATGGGCCTCTCTGAAGGCTAGATAAGACTTTAAAAGTGTGTGTGAGGCATAGCACATGTGCCACAAATACCCAGTAAATGCTAGCTAAAGTGCATACCTTACATCTTACTGAAAGGACTAAACTGTTTCCTTGATCCATTTCCCCCTCCACCTATAGGCCCATTTCTCTGGCCCTCGTCACAAAAAAACTCCTAAAAAGGGTTGTCATTGTCTCCAGTTCCTTATTTTCCATTTTCTTCTCAACTCAATCCTAACTACACCCCTAGGACCGCCCTTGTCAAGGTCACCAGTTCACTTTTTTGTTACAAAACAGCAGTCAGTTTTCTGTGCTCTCATCTCATGTGACCTCTCTACAGCTTCAACACAGTCAGCCACATCCTTCTTGAATCAGTCTTCTTTTAAATTCCCAGACACCACCCTCCCTGGGCTGTCTCTCCCGCCCCCTCTCTGGCTGCTTCTGTGTCCTCAACCAGCTCCTCTCCTCTGCCCCACTTCCAGATGGCAGAGAGCTCCAGGACTTTGTTCTGGTGCCCCTTATTCTCCTGGTGTCCCACTCAGTCCTGTTACTTCAAAGACCATGCAAATGGCCAAGACTTGTGATTGTATATCCTCACAAAGCCTAAGCTGATCTACCTATAGCAGCTCAAAACCAGCCTTGGCAACATAGTGACAGCTTGTCTCAAAAAAACAAAAGCTGGGTGTGGTGGCACACACACCTGTAATCCCAGCATTTGGGAGGCTGAGGCAGGAGGACTGCTGTGAATTCAAGGCCACTCTGGGCTACACAGTGAGTTCAAGGCCAGGCTGAACTATGTAGTGAGATCCTGTCTCCGAAAATAAAAACAGAATAAAACAAAGCCTTGATATCATTTGTGATTCCTCCTTTTTTCTTATTCTTCACATCCAACTTACAAGCAATCCCTGTATGTTCAAGCTGTATGCTGAATCCATCTACTTCTCTCCATCTGTGCCGCTGACACAATGAACTGAGCCACCTCCATGTCCTGCCTCACAGCATTCACAGTGCAAGGAAGTTCTGGGCGAGGGACCATGTGCAAATCCAAAGTGCATGAGGGCGTGCTGGGAAGAGAGACTGACACCCAACAGCCGAGAGGCTGGAAGCCACACAGAAAAGCAGTGGGACAGTGACATGGCAGCATAGGTGGGACCGAGTGGAGTGGACGACAGGGAACAATGGGAAGAGAGGCCAGAGCTGGGTCTGAGTTCTGAAGTCATGGTGGGGAGGCAGGGAGAGGGACGGGAATAGAAAATAACGAGCAGAAACTAGAAATATTTGGAGGAACAATGAGCAGGGCATGAAAACACGCAGAGTCCAGAGGGAAAGGAAAGGGAAGAAGCCAGGTGCCATGGCACACCAGGGAGGCGAAGGCAGGTTTGTTGAATTCAAGACAAGCCTGATAGTGAGACTCATCTCAGAAAACAAAACCAAAACTGGAAAAACACATGGGGAAAGGCTGACAGGTGCTTGTTGGAGAAGACTGAGGACTGAAGGTGAAGGCAGGAGCCACTGATTTGGGGGTATCTGCCCTAGGTCACAGAGAACCAGGACTCTCAGAACTGGATTCTGGGAATCCTAGGGGAAGGCAGGGAGGGAGTTAGGGAATCAAAGGGTCTGTGGCGCCTCTTGTCTATGAGGCTACTGCTGGGGAGGACCAGGGGGAGCGCAGAGGAGAGGACGTGGTCTCACCTGCCTGTGCACCATTCTTTCCTGGTTGCGGGTGAACTGTAAGATACAGGGAAGAGTCGATGAGACATGTCCTGCCCTTCTCCAGCCCTCCTCCTGAGCACGGCTCACCCTTCACCTACCTTGATAGTGAGCTGCAATCACTTTGTGAGCCCGCATTTTCCGGGGGTTTGTTGCTGAAAATTAAGGGAAGAGAAATGAGCAGGGCATACTCCTGTGGAGGAACTACTCCCAGCCCCACTCCCCTCTCAGGTCATGGCACCATCTGTCTTATCCAGACTCTTGGCTTCATAACTGAGCCCTCATCCTCTTCTTCTTCCTGAGTGACCTTGTTGTATTTTAGTACTCAAATCAGGTTACTTCTGAGAGCACAAGGGGTACTATTAATAATCACACCAAGCTTCCGGTCTAGCTCAGTGGTAGAAAGTCTGCCTGGCACACACAGGACCCTGGGTTCCAGCCTCAGCACTGGGGCTAAAAGTCACACAGAGATAACAGGTATAGGCCTGCGCACAATCCTGCCTGCGCCCACTGTGACACATGGCTATGGGGCCAGCCTATTCATAAGTGCCTTTGCTTAGGTCTCTGCTGTGTTAGCACCAGCACTCCAAGAGTCCTCCTCACTCGTGGTCACTCCCCCTTCCTATGTGGGTTAAGATATGTGCGAATCATGTCCATGTGACACAAGAAGCTTCAGGGCAAGGGTTTTAATTCCTAAATTCAGATCTCAACTAGTTAGCTGCAAACTCTGAACCTCCCTCCATATTCTGCGCCCCATTTTCTCTATGAGGATAGCAGTTTTTGCTCTGTCCACTTCATGCACAGATACACAACAACAGTAATCCAACAAGAAGCCACCATAGACGCCATTCTTCACATTCCCAAGGCCGAGGCAGAGGGATGCTCACCACTTCTGGGAGACCGGACTAGTTTCAGGAAAGGCACAGCATCCTGGCTCTCTGTCTGGACATTCAGTTCCTAGGGGAATTAAAGGCAGAGATAAACGAGGGCCCAAGAGACGGAATCGGAGCCCAGCAAGGCCTGTCCCAAGAACCACCAGCCAGCAATAGGCACTAGGTCTTAAGAGACAGATCAAGCCCTGGGGTTAGGCCTCCATCACTCTTTTTTAGAGACCAGCCGCACCTTCCAGTCCCAACCCTAAGGGACACAAACCCTGGCTCCACAGGCACGCTGCACACAAGCCCACACACAGCGCGGACGGGGCATACACTGCATACAACAGCATCCATCTCCCACAGAGGCCCATACAGCTCCTAGCCCCACTCACTGCAGCCAATAAACACGTTGGGCTCAGGTGGCACGACCCTGGCACAGACTCCTCATGCACACGCAAGCACCTGTGCATTTCGGTACACCCACACACACGCACAGGGATGCACACTCGTGAAGATCTTCATGCACACACGGCACACACCTCACACACAGCTAGCACACTGTGCAGCCTCAGCTCCCTCGGCCTGTCCGGCAGCCAGCACGCAGTGCCCAACCTACTCACCCCTGGTTCCCGGTCCTCCTCTGCCGCCAGCTCCTTCTGGGAGGGCTCCTGCTGTGAAGGAGACAGCGTCATCCTGTCTTCCTCCACCTGACATCTTGCCCTCCACCCATCCTCGGGCTCCCTGCCCTCTGCCACCCGGCCCCATCCGCTCCTCTGCAATCTTCACTCCTCATGTGCCCAGCGAGGGCTGCGCTGCGAGGTCTCACCTGGGCAGACGCCGATGCCTGGCTCCCCAGGCTGACCACGGCTAGCAGGAGGCCAAGGCAGGCCAGCGCCAGGCCCAGGCCCAGCACGAGTGAGGCCAGCAGGGCGGTGCCCGGCTCCCCCCGGCGCCCCCTCCGCCTCTGGCTCCGACGGGCTGCCATGGGGGCGGGGGGCTGTGGCTGCCTCTCCGCCCCCCCCAGCCCGGGGCCCGAAGGATCGGGGGAGGGGGAGCCGGCGGGCGGATCGGGCTGGGGAGAGGGAGGGGCAAGGGAAACGGGTCGGGAGGGGGGATGAGGACAGGAAGCCGGACACTGTTTTCGTGTGACAACTCTGAGCCTCTCGGCCCGGCGGGTGCTGAGGGCGGCCGCGGCGGGACTGTGCATCTGCTGCGGACGCTTCCCGCTGAGGCCGGCGGGAGGGAGCGAGGGCAGAAATAAGCAGGGCTCCGCCCGGACCTGGTGCCAGGTGACCCGGCCGGCAAGCACTGCCGCGCTTCTCTCCCTGCCTGCGGGCCCCTGACCGAGGGAGCCCGCATGAGCCCAGGTTGGGGGCC
>PVIR01024255.1:0-26078 GCA_004026965.1 Petromus typicus | reverse complement strand
GTGAAAGGGGAAAATGTTGAGATTGTAACAAAAAAGTAAGGAAACAAATTTTATGTATATGGGGGGGTGGTAGGGTGGGTAGGGCTATGGGAAAAAATGAGAATTAAGTTGTGTCTTATACTGGTACAAATCCCCATTATGGAGTGCAATCATGATGTGTATATTTAATGTACCAATAAAGATTAAAAAAAAAAAAAAGAAAGTCCTTGAAACTAACTAGGGCAGCAGTTATGTTGAAAACTCAAGGAACTTTGCTTAGTAACCAGTATAAGTTAGAGACAGAAAAGTATGAAACTCTTGTAGTCAGTGTGATTGGGGAGGACTTTCTTTATAGGGAAGCAAACACATTTTTTTGTATTTAGGAAATCTGGGAAAAATCAGTTTGGTGCGGCTCCATACTGCAAGACAACAAAACTAGATATTGATATATTGTTGGAAAATGCAGATTTTGTATGGAGAGGCAACCTGGAGATGCAGTGTAGTTAGAGTAGATACATTAAGAGGGTAGAAAGAGGAACTGAACAAGTTTCCTTGTCTTTTACATTCTCACATTAATAGGTATTACTAGTCTTCTAGGGGTAGTAGCTCTGTGATTTCTTTGTCTTTGACACTGAGCAAAGGCTGCGAGAATGTTTTTACATCCACATCCACCATAATATTTGCAGGATTGACTGATTAACTGCAGATGTCTTGTAATTTGATTTTGTTTATATTGAATTTATATCATATGCCAAAAACTCCCAAGAGAACCAATGTCTTGATTTGGAAAGCCTGCCAATTTTGAAAAATCTGTCTTTAGTTACTGATTTCTCTTGCAGTCTGGCTGAAACTGGGAAGGCTCTAGAAGAAGCCAAGAAGAGTTCGGCAATATCCCTTTTGGCTGCAGAGGAGGAAATAAATCAGCTAAAAATGCAGTAAGAAAAAAATGATAGGATTATTGCAGCCTGATAACTAGTTGTTGAATTTAGCTTTTCTAGTGTTCCATTATTATACAAAAGAATCTGCTCTCAATCAAAGCAAAAAGAAGGAAATATCTCTAATTAACGTCTCATATATTTTTCACACTACAAATATACTATTATGTATTATAGACAACTTCCAAAACACAAGATAGTTTAAAGGAAGCTAAAACCCCCATTCTAGGGACAGTTACTGTAACCATTTGATATTCCTTCAAATTCATATATCAAAAGGAGTGAAGAATCACCTCTATAAGGATACATTTTTGAAGCCTACCTTTTCATTTACATTGGCTTCTTCTATCACTAAGGGAAAAAATACTGCAGAACATAGTTTCAAATAGGCTCACAAAGGTCCATTATTTGGACGTTTCATTTATTTGAATATTTACTTGGATACTAATTTTCAATAATGGAAACATCACTGTGTAACATTTTGTGGGAAATCAGTTCAAATTTCGTATTATTTCCTAAAGCTCTATTTCTAAGGGAGGAAATCAAGAACAGATCTTTTAAGCTTATACCTTTCCTGATCTTAATTGTGATCCCCTCACACATACACACACAACCATACTTTCGTATATGTTCCTGTTGCTCTGGTTTCTTCAGGAAGACCTATAAATCTTATCTTGGAACAGTGTTCTGTTTTCTACTTCTGTCTTCTCTCTCACCATCTTTTTAATCTCCATGTCCTATTTGATACATCTCTTCCTATGCAGTGGTCACATGACTCTTGATTCCCATAGCTCCTTTTCATTCTTTACTCTTTTCAAAGTTTGGATCCCCTTGCATTTTAGTGTCTCTGCATTTTTATTCATCTTACTGCTCACCTTTTCATTGTATGCCTTTGTCATTTTCCTCATAGAATATCCTCATCACTTTTACCTCTGTTTATGCTGGCCATGCCTCTTTGGATCTTAATGAAAATGAGAATTTTATTTCCAAAATTTTTTATTTCTGTACTATGTTATTTTCATAGATCTACACTTCCTGCTGGTGCTGTGAATACCATCCATTTTCATTGGAATCCCCCTCCCAAGACAGAACTAGTTTAGAGACCTAGTGAGAGTAGGAGATTATCTTAGGCCAGCTCTGGACCAGCTTTAAAGGTCAGATGTTTTTGGAGTTTTGTGATGAGTTCAGTGTAGGTCCACAGTAATTTTCCTGGGGAACTCGAATGAGTATTCTTTCTTTATGAACCTTTTCCTGGGCCAGCTACGATGTGTACTGACTGACACTTTGACTCTGCTAATTCTATTCTCTGCTTCATGTTTGTTCATATATATTTCATATATATTTTCAGCAGTTTTCCAATCAGGAGTGGCATACAGAGACACAACTAGTGATACTAAGCATACCAATTGTTGCTTATCACCCACCTTTTCTTCCTTGCCCTTGCCCTCATTTCTCCTTCCTTACTTTCTCCCCACTGCTCTCTTCCTTTCCTTTTACATTTTCATGTCTTTTTTTCTCCCTCTTCCCAATGTTCAGGCTTAAATCCCTTCAAGCCCAGGAGGTTGCCCGCCACAGGAACTCTGCACCTAGGCGCCAGGAGCAGGACAGAGCTGAGCAGAGGGCTTCGCCCAGGCAGAGCACTGACCAGCGGGACACAGATCCGTGCGAGGTGTATGAGAAACAGATCCAAGAACTGAAAGATGAGATAGCTGTCCTGTGTGCAGAAAAATCTAGTCTCCAAGGAAGGTCAGACAAACACTCATAGCTCTTTTCATTTATACTCTTTTTACTGAGTTAGTAGAAAAGCCTGGGTTGAGGGTTTGAGGTCAGGTTGAAGTGACATAAACCAAAACCCCAATGATCTGGGAGGCTTTACCTTACAAAGGCCTTGATTGATTGATTGATTTGCAGTGCTGGGGATCAAACCCAGGGTCTTGGGTATGCTAAACAAGAATTCTGTCATGGAGCTACACCCTTAGTACGAGGGATTATTTCATTTAACTGCACCCTTCTGGTGAGAGAATCCACTTGGATTGCCAGTACTTGAGCATTGATATTTATATCTATATTATATACTGTGTGTGTATTATACACACACACACACACACACACACACACTGATATATACATATATATATATATTATACACACACACACCAATATATATATATATATATATGCTAAGGTGAACTATATGGGCAGGAAGGGTCTTGAAACAAGGCTATGTGGGCTGACAATGCAAATGGTGGTGTCCACATTGAAAGAATGCTCTATAACCTTCAGGTCCTTTTCCAGGGACAACTGTCTATTTTAGTGCACAGTATTTCTTTTTCTCACTTTGTTGATGGCATGTAGGTTAAAATCCCTTCTGCTGGTGGCAGATGTTGAGGCAGGTTACTCTGACAGTGAGGGCACAGCAACATATTTCTCTTTGGAGTCTCTGCATTGTGCTTGTTCTTTCTTATCCCCAATATCCTTTAATTCAGGACATTAAAGCACCTCCTACCGCCTTTCCCCCTCCTCCTAAATGTCACATGAGTCTTTCATTTCTGGGACTCCCTGTCTCTGTGCTGTTCTGATGCTGGCTTGTACTGGTTCCCATGAACTTGAGCCTTTCTATTATGGTAGGTATATTTGTGCCATGGGAACTGGGTAAACAATACATGTGAGAGCTTGTCTACCTCCTACTAAAACCCATTGACTAGTCAGACACTACTGTTTTGTGAAATTTTTGCCCCATGCTTTCTTCCATAAGACTACCTTTTGGGGGCTCAATTTCTTCTGGGTTGAGTAGTCTAATACTTTGCTTTGTATTTGGGAGCCATAATATATGTGCTGGTGTGGTGCATTAGAAGTACCTCAGTTTGATTTTTTCTCTAACTCTGGCTCTTGCCACCCATGTTACTCCAGAGTGGACTCAGCAATTTTCCAAAACCTCATGTTCCTTATCTATAAAACAGCCTACAGTCAAAGCTGGCCGCCCAGGGTTGTTTAATGGATTAAGTGAGGTGGTGCATGAATGAAACTGCTCTGTCCATTCTAAGTCATGTTGGTACAGATTATTGTTTTTTGTGGTTACAGTTGAGGCCTCTGGAGAACACTATCTGTGGGTCTTGTGAGGACATTACTAGCAGCCACAGTCCTGCCTTACAGGGTCCTAGCTCCTGTTTGTCATTGTAGATTTTATGGGGTGCAAAATCAGAGTCCAGGAAGAGCATGTTGAAGTGTCTCCTTGGCTGATTCTTGTTTACCAATAGGTCAGCTAGGAGCCAGTCTCCTAGTCCTGAGCACAAGATCTACACTGACAACTACAGCCAGAGTAGGTCTGGCAGCCCCTCCACTGCAGTCACCAAGATCAGAAGCCCATCACCGAACCGGTCCAAACTGTCCAGTGTGGCTCGCAAGGCTGCCCTCCTGTCCAGGTTCAGTGATGCTTATTCGCAAGCCCGCCTGGACGCACAGTGCCTGCTGCGGCGCTGCATTGACAATGCTGAGACTGTGCAGCGGATCATCTACATTGCCACTGTGGTATGTGACATAGCTGGGGTGGGACCAGATATCCTCGGGGGCCATGGGACAAGAGTTTGGTAAAGTCATGGCGCCACCTTAAGACTGGGAGATCCTGAGGTTGCTGAATGAGAGAATTCCATAGTCTCCACATCTGTCCCTTTTCCCTTCCCTCCCTATATCCCTCCTCCCTCCCTTCTTTCCCTTTCTTCTCATCATGAACACATGAGTGTGAATTGCTTTTCATGATCAATAGCCTTTTATACATATATTATATTTTTATCCAATAGACATTTGTTGAAGAAGTATCGTTAAGGGCAGAACTATCTCCATTGGGTAAAACAAAGCTGAGACTAGATAAATATTGAGAAATGAAAAAAAAAAAAGCGTGAGAACAGAATGATCACAAATAATGTACTTATTAATTTATGTTACTTATGGCCTATGAACCATATCTGGACTTTGTATTTCTAAGAATGCTGCCTAAGAGCTAAGAATAGTTTTGTATCTGTAAAGGATTTTAAGGAAGAAATATAGAATAGAGACTATATTTTGCTTCTAAAGCCTAAGATTTACTGTGTGGTTTTCCATAGAATGGTTTTCCAAGCCCTGGTTTATAGGATTAAGAATCAGTTTATTGAGTTGATTAAATCTGTGTAAGTAGAGAGCCCATGTCTTTCTTAAATAATTAAATGTACCCAGTGCCTATTATACAATAGGCACAACAAAAAATTTTGAGTTAATATATGCCAGTAGACATGGATGACTCTTAATATGTACTTATAAGTTTATGTAGAGTGTTTGTGTATAAACACTAGACTGAATTTTATTTCTTGGCCAGTAATATAATGTTGCTAAGGACTGATAACAGGACTTACATTCTTTTTAAAAACTGATTTTATTGTGCTTGCTTCGGCAGCACATGTACTAAAATTGGAACGATATAGAGAGGATTAGCATGGCCCCTGCACAAAGATGAAATGAAAATTTGTGAAGCATACTATATTTTTATCATCACCATAGGGGAATTCAAGGAAAAGGGAAATGGAGCTAAAGCTTAATCCCAGGACTTTCTGAGATGGTAACAAGAGCAGACCTAGCAAAATGAAAATCAGAACTGATCTCTGAGATGAAAACAGAGAAACTGGCTACAGCGAAAGATATGATTAAAGAAGAGATCAAGGGCATGATAAAATCTGAGGTAACAAGAGCAATGGAACCTTTTAAACAGCTTCAAGCAGAGTTCCAGATGATTAAAAATGAGAACAAAAGTTTGAGAAGTTGGATGAAAGAAGCTGAGAACCGAATATCAGAACTAGAGAACAAGATTGTAGCCAATAAAGAAGAAAGGAATAATCTATAGAAAATAGCAAGGGACCATGAAAAATCCATCCAACACCTTTAGACGATTCAAAGAAGAGTACATAAGATTTGAGGCTGAGCTCAGGGCCAGCCTGAACTACAAAGCGAGACCCTGTCTCAAAAAAAAAAAAAAAAGAATACATAAGATTGATTGGAGTCACTGAAGAAGCAGGAGACAGCGCCAAAGAGTAAAAAAATCCTGTTTTACAGATATAATGGTAAAACATGTCACAGGAAAAGGAAAAGAATTGTACATACAGATAAATGAGTTACATAGAACTCCAAAAGGCTGTGCTATAAAAAAAAAAAATCTGTACTTAAGCATATAATTATCAAGGTTCCAGATATCAAACAAAAGAATGAAATATTAAAAGCAGTTAAAGAGAAGAAAAAATACTACATACAAAGGGAAGCCCTTCAGGATCACAGCAGACCTCAGTGCAAATCCTCAATGCAAGGAGAGCCTGGAGTGATATGTTTCAAGTCTTGGAGGAAAACAATCTCCAACCTAGACTGATGTATCCAGCAAAAGTGTCTTTCAAAATGAATGGGAAAATAAAATACTTCCATGACAAAGAACACCTGAAAAACTTCACAAATACAAAACCTACACTCCAAAAAATTCTGAAGAATGTCTTGGAAGAAAAAAACAATGAAGGTCACAAACTCATGAGACCCAGTAAAGTGAACTCACTGGGCAAGGCAAGAAAGTGAATGGAAAGGGGAAAAGGAAACAATAAAGGAGCCAAGAACAGGAAAACACCATGACAGGTATAAATCACGCCATATTATTTATAACCATTAATTTCAATGGCCTCAGGGGGCCAATCAAAAGACACTGGCTGGCAGAATGGATTAAGGAACAAGACCCTACAATATGCTGCATATAAGAAACCACCTAATTCTAAAAGAAAGCCATAGACTGAAAGTAAAAGGTTGGAAAACATTTCTTCATGTGACAGGAAACTGAAAAAAAGCAACAGTGGCTATTCTATTTGCAAACAAAATAGATTTAAAACCAAAACTGATTATAAGAGACAAAGAAGGACACTATATCTTTGTATAGGGAACAGTCCAAGGGACAGAGATGACATTCATAAATATATGTCCACCATTTTCCAGTGCACCCAATTATATAAAACAATTATTAATTGAGATGAAAAGCCAGATAAACACTAATGCATAGTAGTGGGGGACTTCAACACTCTGCTGTCACATCTAGATAGATTGACTGGACAAAACATCAATAAGGAAATACTTGAACTGAACCAAACCTTTGAAAAAATGGACTTAATAGATGCCGACAGAGGATTTCACCCTAAAAAGTCAGAATTTACATTCTTCTCAGCTGCTCATGGGTTATTCTCCAAAATAGACCACATGCCACTCCATAGAATATGTTTAAGTAAATGAAAAGGGACTGAAGTTATTCCCTGTATTCCCTCAGACCATAGTGCCTTAAAATTGGAGCTGAATAGCAAAAGAAACTCCAAGATCCTCACAAACACATGGAAATTGAACAACACTCTGGTGAACAATCAATGGGTCACAGAAGAAATTAAACAGTTTCTTCAGTTAAATGATATCCCCCTTACAATTTAGAGGAATTTATGGGATACAGAGAAAGCAGTTCTATGAGAGAAATTCATAGCAGTGAACGCCTACACCTGCAAAATACAGGAAGCTCAAATAAACAATCTAATGTTGAACTTCAAGTTACTGGAAAAGGAGGAACAAGGCAAACCTAAAGCTCCTACTAGGGAGGAAATTATAAAGATCAGAGCAGAAATTAATGCAATGGAAACTAAGAGAACGAGGCAAAACAATTCAACAAATTGAAGAGTTGATTCTTTGAAAAGATAAACAAAATTGACAGACCCCCTAGTCTACCTTATCAAACAGAGGAAGGAAAAGGCTGAAATCCATGCTATTAGGAATGAAAAGGGGGAAATCACCATAGATCCAGCAGAAGTCCAGAGGATAACAAACACTTACTTTGAAAATCTTTACTCCAATAAGATGAAAAATGTAGATGAAATGGATAGATTCCTAGACACATATGAACTTACAAAGTTGAATGAAGAAGATATAAAAATGTTAAACACCCCAATATAAATCTATTAAATAAAAAATATAATAAAAAACCTACCGACAAAGAAAAGCCCTAGTCCTGATGGCTTTAATGCTGAATTTTACAAAAATTTCAAAGAATTAATGCCACTACTTATCAAGCTCTTTAATAAAATCAAAAGTGGAGCACTGCTCCCAAATTTATTCCTGGAAGCAAACATCACATTAATTCCAAAAGTAGAGAAAAGCCCAACCAAAAAAGAGAACTGTAGGCTAATCTCCCTAATGAATATTGAGGCAAAAATCCTCAATAAGATACTGGCGAGACAGAATACAGAGAATCATCAAGAAGATCATACACCCTGACCGAGTGGAGTTCATCCCAGGGATGCAAGGATGGTTCCAGATATATAAATCAATAAACATAGTACACCACATAAATAGTCTCAAGGACAAAAACCATATGGTCATCTCAATAGATGCAGAAAAAGCGTTTGACAAAGCCCAACACCCATTCATGATCAAAACTCTACAGAAAACTGAAATAGATAGACTTTATCTCAATGTAATAAAAGCTATATAAGAGAAACCAGCAGCCAGAATCTCCTTAAATAGTCAAAAACTGAAACCGTTCACACTAAGAGCAGGAACAAGACAAGGATGTCCACTTTCACCATTCCTGTTCAATATAGTGCTAGAAGCATTAGCCACAGCAATTAGACAAGAGAAAGGAATAAAAGGAATAAAGATAGGAAAGGAAGAAGTTAAACTGTCATTATTTGCTGATGACATGATATTCCATATAGAAAATCCTAAAAAAATCAACCAAAAGATGCTAGACTTAATCACCAAACTTAGTAGTATAGCTGGATACAAGATCACTGCTCAAAAATCAATAGCCTTTGTATACACAAACAGACTTACCAAGAAATTGAAGAGTCAAGCCCTTTCACAATAGCAGCCCCAAAAAATCAAAGATCTAGGAATCAATCTAACAAAGGAAGTGAAAGACTTCTACTCTGAAAACAACAATACTCTGAAAAAGGAGATAGAAGAAGATATTAGAAAATGGAAAAACATTCCTTGTTCCTGGGTAGGAAGAACCAATACTGTCAAAATGGCTATACTCCTACAACTCTTATATAGATTCAATGCAATCCAAATTGAAATCCCAACAATATATTTTCCAGATTTAGGGAAAATAATCCAAAAATTCCTCTGAAACTACAAAAGACCTAGAATAACAAAAGCAATTCTAGGTAACAAAGGACATGGCAGAGGGTATCATGATCCCCAATATGAAACTATACTACAAAGCCACTGTGATAAAAACTGCATAGTACTGGCAAAGTAACAGACCCAAGGATCAGTGGAGTAGATGAGAAGATCCAGAAACAACTCCAGATACACTAAGGCACCTCGTCTTTGACAAAGGAGCCAAATATCCTCAATGGAGGAAAGGCAGCCTCTTTAACAAATGGTGCTGGAAAAACTGGGCTCTAACCTGCCAAAAGCTAGAGTTAGACCTATTTCTTTCACCATGTACTAAACTAAAATGAAAGTGGATTAGAGACCTAAATATTAAAACAGAAACAGTAAACCTCCTGGAACACAGGCTAGGTAGAACTCTTGAAGACATTGGCTTATGGAAAGACGTTATGAACAAAATTTTAATAACATGAGAACTAGAAGAAGTTCAACATGAGAACTAGAACAAATGGGATCTCATCCTACTAAAAATGTTCTGCAAAGCAAAGGATACCACCTTCAGAGTAAAAAGACAACCAATAATATGGGAAAAAAATTTACCAGCTGTTCCACAGATAAAGGGCTACTATTTAGATATATAAAGAGCTTAACAAAATCAACCCTCCCAAATTTAAAGAGCCAATTCAAAAATGGGCAAATGAAATGAATAGACACTTTTCAAAAGAAAAAGTAAAAGCAGCTAAGAAGCACATGAAGAAATGCTCAACATCACTGGTCATTTGAAAGGTGCAGATGAAAACAACTCTGAGATTCTATTTCACTCCACTGAGAATGGTTTCTAACTTAAAATTAGACAAACAAATGCTGGAAAGGCTGTGGGGAGAAAGGAACCCTTCTCCATGGTTGGGAATGTAGACTGGTACAATCACTATGGAGATTATTGTGGCGATTCCTCAAAAAACTAGAATTAGAGGATCCATTTGATCCTGTTATACCTTTGCTAGGGATGTACACGAAAGAATTAAGATTCATGTCATAGTGACATATGTACACCCATGTATGTAGCAGCTCACTTGGTGATAGCTAAATCTGGGAAACAACCAAAATGTCCATCAGTGGGAGATTGGATAAAGAAGATGTAGTTTTTCTGTAAAGTGGAGTATTACTCTGCCATAAAGAATGACAAGTTTGAGTCATTCATACTCAAATGAACATACCTTAAGGACATACTCATAAATGAAATAAATAAGTCACAGATGTGTCAATACCATATTTTTTCTCTGATATGAGAAACTGAAAATGTAAATGAGTTCTAGAATGTATGTTAGATATTGTACAATGGAAACTATTCAAAGGGAAATGGGGTGGGGTAAGTAATGAGGAGACAGAAAATATTGTGATGGTAATGAAAAAAAAAGGAAACAAAGCTTATGTATATAGGGGGTGGGGGTTATAGGGTGATGGGGAAATGGGAAAAAATAAGAATCAAGTCATGTCATAAACTGGCACAAATTGTCAATGTGGAGTGTGGTCATGATATGTATATAAAACATACCTATGTCACAATAAAATAATTGATTTTATTGGTTTTTTTTTTTTTTTTTTTTTTGAGACAGGGTCTCACTTTGTATTTCAGGCTGGTCTTGAACTCAGCCTCAAACTCAGCAATCTTCCTGTCTCTGCCTCTCAAGTGCTGGGATTATAGAAGTGAGCCACCATGCCCAGCATTGTTGTATTTGGCTACCGGGGATCAGATCTGGGCCACAGGGTTTGTAAGACAGGCGCTGGAACCATTGAGATAAATCCTTGACCCTACTGGTACATTTTTCCATAAATGTTATGATCACAATTGACATTGAGAATTTGTGCCAGTGCATGACATGATTTAATTTTCATTTTTTCCCATTCCCCTGAGGATTTATATTCTTGAATCTCTGTACTGTCTTTTCTATACTCAGAATTTCTATACTCAGTGGTCAGCTTGTGTTGAAATTAATGAATGTGGATGTTTATGTAAATATTCATATACTTCTCAAATTTGAGGTATATTTTTTTCTCAGATGAGAAATACTTTTGACCAGCTGCATATATTACCCAACGACTAACATTAGGTTGAGTTGTTTATTTTTTCTGATTTCTTTCTTTGGACCTCTTTCTCCTCTTCCTCTCACCAGACAAATGTGCTGTGTTTTCATGTGCAGGAAGCATTCCATGTGGCTAAAATGGCATTCAGACACTTCAAGATCCGGGTGAGGAAGTCAATGACACCATCTCAGTTGGGGCCAAATGACTTTGAGAATGCAGTCATGGACTACATTGTTTGCCATCTTGATCTATATGACTCCCAAAGCAGTGTAAATGTAAGTCATAGGTGTCTCACTGCGATGAGTTGGTGAGTAATGAAGTTTCTATTGGATATTGATAAGCTCAGGAACCTGTTGAGTATTTAGTATTAGTTTTCTATGTAATGGAAGAGAAAAAAAGGAGCAGCATTTAATTTAATTTTGTAGCACTAGTCATTGGTTATTGCCTTCTTAGACATTTTATGGAGAAAGCATCTCAGTTTTATTGTTCTATTAGGTAAGTCCTTAAGACTTGGAGATGGGGTATTATAGTTCTTAAGAGTAAAGGTTTTTGGGAAAAAGTGTGGATTTGCATTAAGACTCTGCCACTTATTAACTGTGTGACCTCTGTTTTAGTTTTTAAATATTTATACGGGACAATAATGGTCAGTATCTCACAGAGTTGATGAGAGGATTCATAACAGAAAACAGTTTATTTGCTTAGTACAAGACTTGGTACATAGTGAATACTTGGTAAGTGTAAGGCATTTAAATCATTATTATGGATTAGGAACAAGTCAGAGTTATATATTGACATCTATACACTTACTCAGAATAGAAAAAAACAAGACAATTATAAATAAAAGCCACAGCTATTTTTCCCTTTAGTATTTTAGAAGGACTTTCCTGGCTATTTGCTGTTTGTGCTGTGTCGTCTTTCCTTCTTCCTTATTCATGGGTGACAATGTCCTGTTCCTTGTAGGTTATACATGATTGCTCTAGCTTAACGTATTTTCACTCTACACTCTTTTCCTCCTTCCCATCAATCATAACGATATTAGAGTCAGAATTTCAGGGTTTTTGTCACAAGTTGGCAGCCAGTTGATGCTGTCTTTGATTTTACAGGATGTGATCCGTGCCATGAATGTCAACCCCAAGATCTCGTTCCCTCCTGAAGCCGACTTTTGTCTCCTCAGTGAGTTTATCCAGGAGATATGCTGTATCGCCTTTGCAATGCAGACCTTGGATCCTCCCCTTGATGTTGCCTTTGGGGCTGATGGAGAAGTCTTTAATGATTGCAAGTAAGAGGCACAGAGCAAACACTAAAGAAGGCGTCACTAATTATGTTGTCCCTGTTCCCTGAGCACACTTTAGGGGGAGGAAATCTGGGTGGAGATATTAATAGCCTGTTTCCAGGCTGTGGTATGTGCTTTCCTGTATCCCTGGGCAAACTCTCCTCCCGGGCTCATCCTCTACTGGACACATTGGCTGCTGGGGAGAACTGATGAGTCCCTGGAACCTGTCTGGAGCAGTTTAAAAGAACAGTGCTTTCTAAATACAATTGTATATCACTTTTTAGCTGTATTATTTAGGCCAGGTTTCTCCATGTATATGGGTCACCTGCATCAGAATCACTCAAAGTACTCATTAAACATGTACAGTCTTGTACCACGGTCCATAGTATTCTACCCGTCGGGTCCAAGACAGAGCTCAGGAGGCTACAACTTAACAGCGCCCCCTAGTGTTTGAGAACGAGCACTCTGGGCTCTGCTCTAGGATCATCAGATTTCTATTTAGTTTTACCTGGTAAATATTCCCTTTATCAATCTACCTTTCACACATTTGAGAAACCATTTCATACATTAAGTAACTCCTCTTTGTTTGGCCTTATGGCTTTTTTTTTCAAGTGGAGTGAGTTGGAGACTTAGGAAATACATCTATTTCTTTGGCCTGTGCTTCATGCCTTATCGAGGGCTCCTTTTAACAGAAGTGTTCACTCTGGTTTGAACTGACCAACTGAGATAGATGAAGACCCTTTCATTCTTAGTCTCTATCTTTTGCTTCAGCTAATTTATAATTGTTTTTACCATTTGTTAAAGTCTTAAAATGCTATCGACTCTCTTTGAGTACAACTGAAATATGCTCTATTATTTTCAGTTATGCCATGACTAAGCGATCTATCTCCTCTAACTGTGCAGTGAAATACTTTTTAGACTCAGCTGCAGGACTTCATACATATTTGTAATGTATCTGATCAAATTCTATCCAATTAGTTCTAGTGGGAATATGGTTTTAATTTTTTATATAAGTCACTGATAAACATGTTGACTTACAGAATTGAAAGAGAGGGCTCAGATATTCACCAAGTTCTCAGGGATTCATTAAAATCATCCCTCCTCAGGCACGATTATCAAATCTGTTTCCAGCCCACTGACAACCACCCCCCTATATTTCTTCCATTTTTCCCCACAGTAACAGCTGGAGAAATCTTACAAGCAGTCTTATGAGACTTCAGAAGTCTATGCTGCTAGCAGGTCTCTGACTTGCAATTGTTATAATCCTAAGAAGAGAAGGGATAAGATTAGTTGACATGAGCTGGTCTCAGTGAGTCAATGCTGGGTCCTAGATATCACTTGAAGAGCCCCATTATCTCTTTAATAAAAGAATCTGAATCCGTGTGTATCTAGATCTAAACCTAATAAAATATAAAACTTTACATTGATGTTTCTCCCCCTTATGCTACATCACTGCTTAACTTCTCTTGTCCTTTCGTGCATTTATAGGTACCGTCGCAGCTATGACTCGGATTTCACAGCTCCCTTGGTCTTTTATCATGTGTGGCCTGCTCTCATGGAGAATGACTGTGTCATTATGAAGGGAGAAGCTGTCACCAAGAGAGGGGCTTTTGTACGGTGGCCTTGCGTAGTGACAATTCATCCCCAGTGTTTGATTCACAAGTTCGAGAACATTTCTAAACCCAAAGACTCTACAAAATAAATCGCTAAAGATCAGTTCATTAAGATATTATACAATGGAGAGGAAGGAGATGACATTGGAACAGATAGCTTCTTTCCTTTGGTTCTTCTGTGACTCCTCACAATGAACTGGCTGTAATTTTGTTGTTGCTCACTTTATGAGATGGACCGACTCATGGTTACCTCCTCCATCTTAGACTATGGCGATATTTTAAGTGCAAAACTCTTTGAACACATCACTTGGAGGCTTTAAATATGATTAATCCTAATTTTTTAAATGTGATTAACTTTTAGGAAACCATTTGCCAGTTTACTGATAATTCTGTTTTTTGGAAATGTACCCTGCTTTTCTCTCCTTTGTATGATACATAGGGAAGGGTGGGATGGGGAAACAGGGTCAGAGTAGATGTGGAGAGGGGAACCAATTGATTCTGGAAGGTTGCTTATATATATACTGGTTAGAGGAGGATTAGAACATGTTAAGTAAAATGAAGTTGTAAGTGTGTATGTGTGCGTGTGAGAGAAGGCTCTAGGGGGAGCTATGTGCTGACAGAGGTGGCCCTCAGAACTTAGATAACCTGCATAGTTCACTGAACGTAGTATTTATCTCTGTCCTCCTAGAAAGAATTAAGTACATTTTAAGGAATTTACCTTCCTCAGTTCTGAGGGAGGTGCCTTATCTAAAGCAAAGCCTCATCTGGGTCTCTGTTCCTCTGCTTATTTTTTTTAAAATTCAAATCTTTATTGGTATATTATGAATACACATCATCATTGCATTCAACATTGAGAGTTTGTACCAGAATATGACATAACTTGATTCTCATTTTTCCCTTCCCCCACCCACCCTCAACCCTCCTATATACATAAGTTTTGTTTCCTTTTTTAAAATTATGATCATATTCTTTTTTCCCTTGTTATTTACCCTCTACACCCTCTTTCCTTTTAAATATTTTCTATTTCACAATATCAACTGTATACACTAGAACTCATTTACATCTTCATTTTCTCATACCAGAGAAAAGAAATGAAATTTACACATCTGTGACCTATTTATTTCGCTTATGAGGATGTCCTTGAGGTACATCCATTTGAGTACGAATGACTCAATCTTATCATTTTTTTAAAATTATCTTTATTGGTACATTAAATATACACAACATGATTGCACTCCATAATGGGGATTTGTACCAGTATAAGACACAACTTAATTCTCATTTTTTCCCATAGCCCCACCCACCCTACCACCCCCCCATATATATAAAATTTGTTTCCTTACTTTTTTGTTACAATCTCAACATTGTCCCCTTTTCAATCTTATCATTTTTAATGGCAGAATAATACTCCATGCTATAAAAGAACCACATGTTCTTTATCCAGTCTCCAGTTGGAGCTGGACAGCAGAAGAAGTGCTTTGCAGCAGCACACAGCAGACAAGGGAAGTAGTTTATTTTCAAAGAACTTAAGAAAGGGGTTTTTGTATCCTAAAAATTCCATTATAAGGAACACTATCTCAATAAAATGTTTTGTGTTGTGCAAGTTGAACCAATTAAAACTATAGGCTTTTGATGATCACTGTCTACTGAGTGATCTCATAAAATATGCTTCTTGCTTCTATAGCAATCACTAATTACTAGGAGACTCTCATCCACACAGCAGTTTGGAAGGGTGAGGGAAGAAACTTCTTCACAACTGCCTTTTAAACTTCTTTCTTCTATCCCATCAAGCCTATCGCCAACATTTGCCCAAGCTTAAACTCCAAAAACAAAATGAAAATATCCCAAAAGGAAAGGCATTGAAAAGAAAAAAGTTGAATCAAGGGAAATTTTCAAGATGAATTTGAATGAACATAATTTCCTTTCTTTTTAAAGACAATTTTATTGAGAGTGTTATTGATACAGAATAAAACTAGCACATGTGTAATGTATACAGGTTAATATTTAATTCCCTCATTTAATTAGTTGAAGAATAGGTGGGCATAAATTATGTCTCATTCATTTGACTTGATGACATGTGTTATTCAGTAGTTATTTACGATCCAAGTACCGTGCTAGGGATTTGACAATAAACAAAACAGACTCAAATCCCTGTTCTTCCTACTGTGGAGATTACATTCTCTAACACTTACAAACTCAACTGTTAGGTTTCTCATAAAAATATTCTACTACAGTTGAGAATCTGAACATCCCTAAGTTCATTATAGTGGAATTTTATTTAGGAAGCTATTGCTCAATATCAGACAGCATTAGGAAATGGAAGGAATATAGCTCAAGCTGGTAGTAAGAGACAGGCTAGTGAAATCCTGATGGTAAAACCTGGTGGGTTTTTTTTTTTTTTTCACATATGCATGTTGTGTCAATGTGTCAGCCTTTGAACACTTGACATTTTTCTCTCTCTCTCTTTTTTTTTGTAGTGGAATTCTGTGCGATCTCTAAATCGATGTCGAAGCAGGAGTTTGAGTCCGATTTATCCCCGTAGCCGCATTGGTTTAAGCACGGTACTTATCTGCTTAATCATTTTCACATAAAACATTTCATGGTTGATACTTAATTTGCTTCAACAGTCACACCAAGATGATTTTTTATGCTGCTGTGGGGTAGGGAACTTACTATTCTAGAAAGAAGTAGAATTTTTGTTTTTCTTTTTAATTAGTTCAAGGAATAATAGAGTTTGCTTACTTTGGAGTTTTATTATGAATGACATGGGTTATTAGAGATCAAATAATCTCTGAGCAGAAAAGTGGGCATCTTAGCGGATATAAGCACAGGTTTTTGGTTCTTCTAGCTATTTTTGTATAAGTTTAGAGAAATTGCTCCAGGAGTCTGGATATCAATGGTTTATAAAGGACAATGAAAGTGTTAATTCATCCTTCACGTCAAAGTAGGAAAGATGAGGTTAGTTTTTTTGTGCATTGGTCCTTGGGTGCATTACTAATAGTACCATCAGGTTAAAAAATAACAGCAAAACACTCTCTGAACACTTTGGGGATAACATCCCTGAAGATATCATTATGATTCACTACTTTCCATTCAATAAATATTTGGTCAATACTTTTTGACTGTTGCACTGGGCCAAGCCATGTGGGCCTCAGCTAGGTTTTCTTTCTTCCTTCAAATAAAAATTCTTTAAATATGTGACCAACATATTTTAAAGACAGAATAGTAGAAGGGATTTCTCTGAAATTGTCTCTAGTAGATGCAGTGCAGCCCTCAAGTGGCAAAACCTTCTCAGCAAAACAAAGCACCCCCAACCTGTGTAGATGATGAGACCCACCTTTCTTACTGAGTTTAGCAAGCATCTAATATTTTCCCAGTAGGCCGCTTCTTAAAATGTTTCTTGTGTATTTGGTGGGTGCCAGATTTGGGAGGGACACAAATGATGAGATGGGGGCTTTCCCCTGAATGGATCTTCATGTAGGAGGATCAGTTAACTTAATTGAAGGTGATACAGTGTATAAAGTGATAGATTCATCATGTGATGCCTTATGATATGATCTATGCAGGAAAGCCTAGAGCAATGGCGAACGTTTTCAAGACAAGCTCCCAGCCTGCAACTTCAAACCACATCTTTATCACAAAGTACCAACACTGCTGTTAAACTTGAGTCCTGATGTTTTAGTTTAGAAAAACAAACAAACAAACAAACAAAAAACCAACTCATGCCTTAACATCTTTTGTCTTAAAAGAAAAACAAGTAACGTTTGTGCCATATGTTCACTACCACTGGCCTAGGGCCATGGTGATGAGGGACGGATCGTGGTAGACCTGATGTTTGACTTGGTCTTTAAAATAGGTGGGTTTTCCTTGGGCTGTGAAAGTAGGAAGGAGTATACACGGGAAGAAAATCATCTCAAAAAGGCTGAGGAAGTAGAAAAGGTGTGCATCTAACACAGTCATTTTGCTTTTGGAAAATTTAATATAATTTAATTATCTTACTCATGAGTGAAAATTTACAGTAGATAAATATAAAAGGAAAATGTTTTTTCTTTCTATACTGGGGATGGAACTCAGGACCTTGCATTCACCAGGCAGGCAGGTACTGCAGAGCTAAATTCCTGGCCTAAAGGGAATCCCAAGAGCCCTGTACTGGGTCACGCACAGGCTTCTCCAATCCAAGAGGAGATGACTTAGCAGAGGAAGTGGTAATATTAGACACCTTGTGAGTTCCAGGCCAGGAAGACTTTAACTCTGGTCTCCAGTAGGAAGATCTACCCATGGGAGTATCCTCTGTATTTGGACCTCTTTCTCTGTGTCTCATGTGCTGTTCTTAGGGAGGAAAAAGTAATTGAAATTTTAGATGAGTAAATAAAATATATTCTCAAGGCAAAATTACTGCCACCTTTGCTTCTCTTTCCACAACCCTCTGTACAACAGAACTGAATATACCTGCAAAATAAAAATTTTGGTTAGCTTTTTTTTCTTTGGCTTACTTAAGATCTTGACTCATATGGAATTCATTCCATCTTATTAGCATCTATTTAAAGTATTTGAAAGCTCAGAGCAGGAATGATGCCTGTAGCCAACATCAGGCTCATAGTAACAGTGCTTAGTGAAAGTAAAGGTGAGATTAAAAAATGATTTTTTTTCCTGACTGCTGAATACTTAACAGAGCAGTTTCAGACCAAGAAATCACAAGAAATAAAGGATCTGCCAGAGATTGCATCTTTATTTCAGCCTTTATCAGTTAACTATGATAAAAATAGCTATTTTCTGGAAAGCATTGAGTTTATTATGGTTATTCTTAGGTCATTGTATCTACCTTTTAATTAGCAACATGATTTAAACCAAAGCAAGTGCGTGTTTACTACAAAAATGTATAAAAGGAATTACAATAGTCTAAGTGGGGGGGATTTTACTGTAGTTCTAAAGTGCCTCGGAGGAACTAACTGGAGAGTGTTAGAGGAAATAATGTCAAAAGAACTTATCCTTTGAGCTTCATCTTGTGTAACTCATATTACACTTTCATATTTTCCAGATATCTCGAAGTCGGAGTCCTTCTCCAATAAGATGCACATTGCCAAGTGAGTGTAGTTAAGATGCATCACATTCCCTACTTCTTAATACTCTTTCTAATACTCAGCATTGTGTAGCAAGATGAATGGTTTCCTGGGGAAAATCTCTTCCTTCTCCCTCTTTTCTGCCCCCTCTTGATGCTGGTGCTCAACAGGTTCCTGTGGGTTAAGAAGGAGGAGCTTGCACTGAGTGGTATAATGGCTCTAAACCTAGATTCATTATGCTTTTTCCATTTAAGCACTTCCAAAAGAAATTTTAAAAAGTGATCGTAATTCTGAACTGTTTATTTTTTTTCCTAGGGTATTAAAACAACCAGATATGTTCCTTTGCTGTAGTTCATCGTAACAGCCAATCCTCAGCGCTTCCATCCATCTGCCTCTTCTGCCTCCAACCTCACTTAACATGATGTGAAAAGAGAGTTCAGTGTTTTGGCTTAGCGTATTTGTAACTTCAGATATATTGCATTTTATTTTATAGATACAGATTCCATTAATTTCATAAAAATGATTGCATAGGCATTTAGGATCATATTCATTTGAAGCAAAGTCCATCCCAAAGGTTCAGGATTCTCATCCTGGAATTGGAAGCTCTATAGCAACGACCTGAACAAAAGTGGACAGTTTACCATGTTGAGTCCAAAAGAAAATCACTTCAGTTTACAGACTGAGCATAAATGTTACAATTATTTGTATCAGCTTTTGACTTGACACTGAAATCGAGTGTTTTAATAGCTGTTTTAGACTTGGAAAATAACCTTAATGTCTGATTGGGATAGTGGTGTATCAATATCAGTAACTCCGGGCTCAGTGCAGGAGATGATAATTTAAAAGCATATGATTAGTAGTTTGCCTCTCTGTTTGCATAAGTTCAGTGCTAAATTCAGCATCAAAAACCAGAAAGATCTTTACTAGAGCATCTTGCCTCTGTGCTGAGGGGTGGGTGTGGGTAGAAGGACACTTCCATCCTTATCCTATTTGGTTCAGTTGGCATCAGCTCAATCCGAGTGTGATTTAAAATTTTCTTCCTCTTTCTACAATTATGGCATCATCTAAATGAGGCCATGTGGTGTGTTAGAAGGAGCACTAAGTGTCTAGATGGATCCTAGCCCTTCTTCGTCATTTGCTTGCTTTGTAACCTTGATCTGGTTCGTTTACCTTTGAGTTTCACTGTAGAGGGAGGAAGTCTGTCATTCTCATAACTCTACCAGAACCAATACCTTTTTCATAGCAAACGTTTTATTCTAGACATCTTGAAATGAAAGCCAAAGTTAATAATTTACACACACATTTAACTTACTCAGTGAATATAATCGTGTAACTGGAAATAAAGCAGAAAAAAGAAAGCAATATTTAATAAAATATATTTAAATAAAAAACATGGGAATTAGAATAATTACAAACAAAGGAGCTGAGACATTCCCTGTCCTTTGTTCAACTGTAACACTGCACCACCCATAACAGTTATCACATGTTCCGGTAATCCTGACAAGAAAGCTGTGCGAGCCACCTCCCTTTTCTCCATTCAAGCATGAACACAAGACCACTTTAATGACTACTCAGGCTTCAGCTGAGGAGGTCACCCAGAGGGCTGACATCAGAACAGAAACAGAGGGAGTCATGAGCCAATGCGTGTCCAACCCTCTAAATACTAAAAGCCTGAATGATAAGCCTCTTTTTTCCTGCTTTGTCCTTCTGCCTGTCTTGCTGCTGCTCCTTGATCTTCAATAAACTTACTACATACTATGAGGTGTACAGTTGGTAATTCTTTCCTTGCTGTATACAAGAACATTTGGTCAACTGTAGTATTTGGCGAGCCAGCTAGGAGAACTCTATGAAAACTTGGGAGACCTCATTATCCCAAAGAGTTCAGTGATCTCAGCAAAACTGGCAACCAAGCAACCCAGTTAACAAGGAAGATAACTCCTCATTCTTTTGGGGGATTCTCTCTTCCCCTTTCTGGGTGATAGAATAAATTCTTGGGAGAAGAGGCAGATCAGTCACCATGAGGAGAAGACTAGATTTTGGGACCAAAGGCTTCTGTCCTTGTGGGGAGCAGGAAGGGCCCTCCAATCAATTGGTCTTATATTCTGTTGCTGATTGGCACAATGTGGAAGCTCTGCTTTGGAGGCTGTGGCACATGCTTCAGCAGGGATGGGTATAAGCTCAGCAGAATAAGAGAAAAGGCCACTGGAGCAGGGCAGGCTGTGGCTTTGGCACAAATGCTTTGGCATAACCTACCATAGAAGGGGACCAGAAAGTATGGACCTGGCCTACACAAACCGTTACCTTTCTCTGTGGAGCCCTTTGAAGCCTGCCCTGAACTTGGACATCCCTTTGTTTAGCACTAAAAGTGTTTATACTTTCCCTTGGGTCATGCTTCAGTTTCAATAATTTTCCTTCCTCCCCATTCTTTCTTTTTCCCTTAGCTTTCATGTAGCAGTAGTCCATTATTCAGTTGTTGATTCTGGAAACTTCAAAAACAAGGTTAAGAAATACCTCTCCTTGCAAGGGAGGAACTGGACTGTTAGAACCTCTCACCACTGGATCTGTGTGAGCCACTGAGCATTGGATCCAGCTCCAACTGACTAGTCTGGGTCCCAGAACCCTACCTAGACCCATTGTGTAGTTTGAAGATATTGGTTTGATCTCCTTTCTACTCAGTTTTGCTTTCATTGTGATAATTGTGGCTTTAAATTTATGCCAATATCTAAAAGGATACAATGCCTGACTTTTGATATTTGGTCACTGGATGTGTATTTTTATGGCTTACTCTAGTGAACTGAGTTTTCTCAAGGATGGGGTCTTGTTCTCTTTTTAATTGACTAGGAGACATCCAGCCAGTAGGGCATCCCACTTATGAGCTCTTCGATCAGAAATGAGTTGCATTTAGGGGAGAAATCCAGTAGGTGCAAGGAAGTGCCAATTTGGGGTTGGAAACATCTAGTTCAAAGGAACTGAGCCAAGTAATGACTTCTGGATAGCTTAAAAGGAATTCAACCTATCCAGGTTAACTCTTGGTTGGGAAACTAATAGTTTAGTATGACTGCTAAATCCTAGATCCAAAATTTTACTCCTCTTATCTACAGATGGAAACAACCTCATCTATTCATTCTGAGTCTCTGCTTAGATGTCTTCTTAACCATTGGAATGAACTCCACACTAAGACCCTTCAAAGGGATCGCTTTGTATTCTGATGTTGAGGACTCTCCTCCCGCAGACTATCTCCCCAGCGACCTGCTCAGTCAGTATGTTTGGGAGATAAAGACCTTCTCCAGAGTTCATGTCTTACTAGGTCTGGACCTACTTACCATAGGGCCAGGAAACCCTACATTTGAGCCCTCCACTGCTCTACTTCTTCGAGAAGTGGCAAACATTGATGGGACAGTCTACATGGTAGTTCCCTTTTCAGTTATGAATATTTAGCAGTACGAGGAGAAACTGGATAGATTCTCTGAGGGTCCTAAACAGTCTGCTGATGGTTTCTAAAGATTAATAATGGTATTTTGATCTGTTCTGGCTAAACAGCCAGTTCATCTTGCTTCCACTTCAATACTGGTGCAACTGAACTTCTGGGTGTTCAAAACCATGGCTTAGGTTGTGTAGAGGAGTGAATTAAAAGTTTAAGAAGCAGTTGTGGTTAAGGTTGAAAAAGTTAAAAAGGCACTTGGGGTTAAAAGGTAGTCAATATTCTGGCTCTAGACCTCCAAGCTCAGCCAGGACCCAGGACATAAGAGAAACAAGTCCTACAACTTTGGTGAGTCACCCAATTTTCTGAGCAAGGAGATTATTGGAACCCAGACAACAGGAGTCAACCAGTGCACAGTGTACCAAGAAAGAGGGTCACCACGGAGATAAAAGTCCTGCATGTTTTCACAGAAAGCAACGTGGTCAAGCAAGGCTGTGAGCTGGCAGCTGACACCAATAGGTACATGGTCCTCCAAGTAATGCCTGAGGAGGCTTAATTGACCTTGAGAGATAATAAGGGTAAATTTTTCTTGGTACAGATTTCCCTTTAACCTGGTGTCATGAACACTCAGCAGGGGAGTACAACCAAAGACATATAAAAGTAGTAGAAATATAGGATATACATAAAAGGAGCTCCAATCACTGCCTCCCACGGACAGTTTCTAGCTACACTTATAGAGAAGTCTAAGAGCCAGGTGGTTATAAGTGCTATTCTAATCCCGTAAGAACAGCATTTAATGTGGCTCCTTCCCCAATCTGCCTTTTCCATTCTAGCAGTTATGTTTTTGTCATATACACCTTAATTGCTTGGTAAAGCTTGTTTATTCTTGCCTGGAAATTACCAAACCCCAAGTCCTACTGATAAAATCCACACCACCTAAGAACTTCATAGACAGCCTGGATGAACTTTCCCAGAAGCATTGCCTTCTGCCAAGACCAGATAGAGTCACTAGCATCACTGGCCATGCAGTATTGGAGGGGGCTAGATTGAACTGAAGTTGTTTGTCTGAAATTGTTTAGAGGCTATGCTTGTCCCTAAATGAAGAATATACTTCCCTTGTCAAGAGATCTAAAATAATAAAAGATATGGCTGGCTGTACTTCCAGATCTGTAGAAAACTGAGTCATGGCTGTCCTAGTAAAACATCTAGAGCTAGGGGTCTTGATTATTGTCTTGGACATGGCCTTTATTGCTATTTATTAAAGCCTTACTATTTAGATCTTACACACTCAAATTTATTTCTTCTTGTTTGACATAAGTCAAACTACTGGAGATAATTATAATCTGAGATCTGAGACCAGTTCCTTGCCCATGGTCTATAAAAAAAATCTTCAGAGGATGGGCTTAACTCCCTTGAACTCCTAGAACAGTTAGGGTAAGGATTTTTTGGTTGCCTCATAGGTACCACCAGTACCCCTATCCAGTCAGAAGTAGCTACAGAAGATGAAACTTTCTAATCAACTCCCCTGAAAGATTTTAGGGTACCAGGGTTCTCAAGGGGGAATAGTAAAATTAGAAAACAAGGAGACAAGTAATTTCCTTCCTTTCATTCAACTGTAAACATTATACCACTCTTAACAATTGTCTACGCTTCCATCATTCTAAAGCAAAGAAGTTGTGTGAGCCACCTATCTTCTCTCCATTCAACCATAAACACATAACCACCCTAGTGATTATTCAGACTTAAGATTAGGAGGTCACACAAGATTGCTGACATCTGAAAAGAAAAACAGTAGGAGACACCTAAGATCAACAGATGTCTGACCACATAATACTAGAAGCCTGAGCTACAAAGTCACTTTTTACCCACTGCACCCTTCTGCCTCTTCCTGGTGCTGTTCCATGATCTTCAATGAATTTTCCATGTACTACAAGGTGTGCGCTTGACAATTCTTTCCATGTCATACACAAAGATGTGAACTATTTTTGACACACTCAGCTGTACCAGGAATAAATCACCTTTCTACATAAAATTAGTGTTAGACACTTAATTGCGTGCAGTACATGCATGTGTGGAATCACCAAATACAGCTGCAGATGAGTGTGTTTTATTGGCAACAGAAAGATAGAGTACAGTCATTGGATATGACTTTCTGAAATTGTGGACAACTCTTGGTAGGTAATGTTTTGAACAGGAAATAGTCTTGCTTTGCTGGGCATGGTGCTCCACACCTGTAATTCCAGCACTCAGGAAGCAGAAGTAGGAGGATTTCCAACTGTTTGAGACAAGTCTGAGCTACATAGTGAGATCCTATCTCAAAAAACTCAACTAAAAAAAAAAGAAAAGAAAGAAAGAGAGAAAGAAAAGAGAAAATAGTCTTGCTTTGACTTGATTTACACAGCAATTGCATTCCTGCACAAGTCAGTGTATATTGAAACCATATGAAGTTGTTTTGTGTTATATGCTAAAAAGACTTCTAAAATCTAAGTAATAAACATGGCTATATATCAGAATCTTTTTGCAGGAGCCAAATGTGTCATGAAATTTGGGAAAAAGTCACACGTAGCTCAGTTATTTGCTGTCAGTCCTATCTGGCCACTTGCCATTTCTCAAGTTACTGCTTTGAACTATAACTACACAGGAAAAGCTGAATAGTCTAATTTTGGGAAAGAATCCATAAAACCAAAGGAGGCTGGTCTGTACTCTTCTCATCTGGGCATGTAATTAAACTGTAGAGATTTTGAAAGACGAGCAACCCTTATTTTGTACCTCATTTTGTACTCTTGTTTTGTTTCCGTATTATTGGTATAATTCATTCCTGCAAACAAGTGCTTTCCTTTCGGACTCTCAGCTTCGGTGATGTCCTTTACTCCTTGTGGTCTGCAAGACTTGAGCCATGGCCACAGTCTCATCCAGAAATGTCTGGGGCACTCTTCTCTGACGGTGGCCTCAGGATGGCTATAATTCACTAGCTTTATTTGCAGCTTATTGTCATAGTCAAAATGTAGCATTTGGTGATGGTTTTCCATTTTCCTGCAGTTTTTGCCTACATAAATTCTGTTGCTTTCTACGACAGGTAGATGAATCTTCTTTGTGGGTAAGAGCTGTTCATGCAATACACCATATGACCTTGTTTCACGGTCTTTTATTTCTATCCCTCTTCCTTTTGTTCCTTCTTGGTACGTGGCATTATTCACACACACTTACTGGATTCCTTCTTTGCATTAGGGAGAGTACATCCTGTAAAGCAGTGCTAGTGAACCGTTTAAAGATCAAATGCCCAAACTTCCATCCCAAAATCATTTATTGCAAAGTGCCAACATCACAATTAAACCCAGATAATGAAGTTTTAGTTTAGTGAAAACAACTGTTATCCAGTGCTCGGCTGTTGGGGCAACTTAGCAAGCAAACAGGACAATATTTTTACATCAAAAAGCCATGAGTGGAATAGTAGAATAGTGAGAAGCACACAGGAGAATGTAATAGAGTTTTGTCATCCATAGGTGAATTATGCATCTTTTAACAGCTATCTATGGAGCTTGCAGTCCTGACATCATTAGTTAT
>PVIR01024254.1:11747-26192 GCA_004026965.1 Petromus typicus | reverse complement strand
TGTGTGTGTGTGTGTGTGTGTGTGTGTGTGTGTGTGTGTGTGTGAGAGAGAGAGAGAGAGAGAGAGAGAGAGAGAGACAGAAAGAGAGAGGGGGAGAGAAAGAGAAACTACGTGAAGATGAGCCTTGCATGTCAAGTGTTATTCTTTATTTTTTTTGAGACAGGGTCTCGCTTTGTAGTTCAGGCTGGCCCTGAGCTCAGCCTCCAACTCACATCACAGCAATCCTCCTGCCTCTGCCTCCCAAGTGCTGGGATTACAGGCGTGAGCCCCACCACACCAGGCACTGTGGTATGTGGTTCTGATTGTTGGTGGGTGTGAGTCTCCACGCCTGGCATTGTTGTGGTTACTGGGGATTGAACTAGGAACCTTGGCACTTGCAAGGCAGGTGCCGAAACTACTGAGCCAAATCCCCTGCCCTTGTCAAATGTTATTCTTTTAACAGTGTTAGGTGCCAGCAGCTTCCTCTGGGGCTAACAGTTGTTTTTCAGAGCATTTAAGAAAAAGTCATAGGGGCCGGGGATTTAGCTCAGTGGTTCCGGCACCTGGCTTGCAAGCACAGGGACCCGGTTCGATCCCTGGTAACCACATACAATTCTGGGGGTGGAGACTCACACCCAGTAGCAACCAGTACCACATACCACAGTGCCGGGCGTGGTGGCTCACACCTGTAATCCCAGCACTCGGGAGGCAGAGGCAGGAGGATTGCTGTGATGTGAGTTGGAGGCTGAGCTCAGGGCCTGTCTCAAAAAAAAAAAAAGAAAAGAAAAAGTCATAATGCTTGTGTTTCTTTTTTTTTTTTTTGAGACTGGGTCTCGGTTTTTTGTTCAAGCTGGCCCCGAACTCACTGTGTAGCCCAGGCAAGCCTCAAACAGCAATCTTTCTGCCTTTGCCTCCTGAGTGCTGGGATTACAAGCATGAGCCCCACCACACCAGGCACTGTGGTATGTGGTTCTCCTTGTTGGTGGGTGTGAGTCTCCACGCCTGGCATTGTTGTGGTTACTGGGGATTGAACTAGGAACCTTGGCACTTGCAAGGCAGGTGCCGAAACCACTGAGCTACATACGTGGCTCATGATTGTGTTTCTTTGACATTTTCCTCATAGAAATGTTCCAGGAGCAAGAGCCAACTAACAGGTCAGAAGCTCAACTGCTTTCCAGGAGATGCGCTACCCCCACTTTAGTCTCCCTCACATCTTAAGGCAGTGTCTTTAGGAGCATGTAGGTGTTCTTAGGGTGGCCACTGTAGCTTTTTCATGTCAGTTCTTGGTGATCAGTTGGTTATTCTGTCTCTTATCTTTCTGTATTTACTTCTGGAAGGTGGTTGGTTGAACAGCTTGTATTACTTTGTCTTCTTGCTTGGCTGGAGAGGCTTATGGCCTCTGTTGGAACTGGCTGGCTGGGGAAAAATCTGTCTTCTTCCTTCTTAATCATCTTTACACTTGGTTTGGGTAACTTCTAAACCTTGATTTGTGTCCAGAGCAGGGGAAAGTGTTTGATCTCATAGTGAATAATATTTGTGATCTGAACAGGAGGAGTGAAGAGCTTTCTTTTGACTTTGCTTTTACACAACTTCTGTGGTAACTTTTGAATTATTGCATCATAAGAGTGCTTCCATAGTAAGAAATCCTATGCTGGTTAGTCAAGTTGGTTCTGTTTGGAGTGGGGTAGGAGAGAGCCTTCTGAAAGCTGCTGAATGACTTGCCGGGTAGGAAGACAAAAATGTTACGTGAAATCAGCCGTGGAAGGTGGTGCGCACCCCAGCCAAGCATCCAGGAGGTGGCGCATTTCCTCTGTCACAGTGCTGTCCCGATGGCTGGGGCCCTCTTAGGAGGTCAGGCGGTTTTGCCTAAGGATACGGACACTTTGTACCTTTTCTCATGGATGCCAGAATGAAGAACTTTATCCTTTGGGCAGTTCTGCTGACTGAGGTTTAAGGTTGCTGAAACCAGAGAGGCGAGTCCACGGAGCAGCTCATTGCGGTGAGAGGATGTCTTGCATCTGTTAGGGTACTTTCTGATAAAATGGGTGACCCTTTTTACAGTGACTGTGTCTCATCTTGATCTTGTTTGGTTCCTCAGTGGTAGGGCTGTTGGGCCAGGTTATTTATGCTTTTAAGACCGTCAGTCTGATCTCAGCTGCATTTCTTGGAAAATGACGACCACTTGTTCCTCAGGACCATAATTCTATGCATGAATTATTTTAAGGCTGTGACTAGGTGACTTCTGAAGCGATTCCATCACAGACTGGTATCTTCCTGATGCCAGCTGGCAGTCTTGACTTGCAGGATTATTTTTTGGAACCAGATAAGTCTGGGTTGGTTATTTTCTATAAGCGAGGGAATGTCTTCAGATTTTTATTTTAGGATGCTGTTAAATTCAGGAAAAAAAGAGTGAAATACTGTGTTCTAATTCCTGGTGAAAGTGACATTCAGATAACCCTAGTTCATTGTAGTAGAAAACTATGAGCAGTATACTTTTAAACTTGTTAGGTTTTTGAAACAAATTTGAGTCAAATGTGTGGACTTTTAAAAATGCTACCATTGTTGTTATGAGGGCCCCCCTCCCCCCGGGGTTCAGCAGGATATGCAGTGTTCAGGCTTGTACAACAGAACACACATTTAGGAGACTGCTTTGGATTTACTTTTGTTTAATAGTTTATCAAATTCAACCTTCTAACAATGAAATCAACGTCAGAAAAATTGATGGTAAATAAGAAAGAGTATGGATTCAGGATAATCTCCTTTTTCCTTCCTTAGGTACACCTGCTTTTTTCATTACTTTTTTGTGTTATGTCTATAATGTTTATAGTAGAAAATGAGAAATACTTAATTTACATGAACTCAAAGTTTGGAAGATATAATGTAGTACTAGAGAGTCATATTGATAAAGTTTTACTTATGTCTGTTAAGTAAACCATGAACAATAAGTAACATGATTTTATTAGACTTTCACTACAGGTTCCATGAAATTGCTTAAGGAGACTGAAGTGTAAAGTAAGACAACACTCAAAATTTAACAAGAAGTCCTTGGGTCTTGTTATTTTTCTGAATTATTTAATGCTTAACTAATATTTTATTTCCTCATATCTGGGGTGTGCAATTTTCACATTTTTGAATATCATAAATGTATCCATTTAGTGTGGTTTCATGTCTCCCAAAGCTCTGAGGTTGGTGATAAACCTTTGAATTTATAACATTTTAAAATTGAGAGTCTGAAGTATGTTAGCACAGTCTTTGATTCATAATCTCCCTTCTTTTGTTATTTTTTAACTTCTTCTAGAGTATAAGTGCTACCCAGTGCTGTGTGGAGGATCATCACATTATCTTTACATATTTCAAGCACGTGCTTCTGGTATAAAACTGACTCCACAGATCGTATACAGCAGCAGAATAGAGACTGGTAGGCAGGTGGGATCCTGCCAAGGATGTTCAGCTGTTCAGTTCTAATGTAGGATGTAAGGACGCAGAAGATAGTTGTTGAGAAGTTAAAGTAGAAGAGTATTTTATATCATTCAATTGTATAAAACATTGCAGTTTTAAATTTTGTTTAATGAATGTGTACCATTAAAAATGAAACTTACATGGTCTGGGGATTTAGCTGAGTGGTTCCAGCACCTGCCTAACAAGGGAAGGTCTGGAGTTCAAGCCAAGGTAACTGCACACCACAATCCTGGGTGTGGTGGCTCACATCTGTAATTTTAGCCCTCAAGAGGCAGAGACAGGAGGATTGCTGTGAGTTCGAGGCTCGCCTGGACTACATAGTGAGCTCAGGGCCATCCAGAACTACACAGTGAGACCCTATTTAAAAAAAAAAATGAAACCTACACTACTCTTATGGTAGAGATCTAAAATGACCCCCAAAAGACACTGTTTTGAAGGATTGGTTACCAGCTAATGGGCTTTGGGGAGGTTTGGTCACGAGGGCACTGACATCATCAGTGGGTTGGTTCATTGATAAGCTGAGTGTGGGCTGTTAGGAGGTGGGGGCTATTTGAAGGAAGCAGGTTGTGCCAGGGGGTGTCCTTGGGGATAGTTTCTCCCTCATTCTCTCTCTCTGCTTCCAGGTTGCCATGAGATGAGAGTTTCCTTTGCCGTACTCTCCTGTGATGTGTCTGCTTTGGGACCAACCTACCATGGACTGAAACTTCTGAAGTTATGATTGAAAATAGATGATACTTCATGCACGTTGTGTTGACACAGTGGTAGAAAGCTAGCACAACTAGATTTTTCTGAGTAAAATGTTCCCTTGTTCCCTAAAAAATTCAGAAACATAAAGACGTCCAAGGAATTCTTACTAAATTTGAGTGATGCTTTCTCCTTAAGCAATTTCATGGAACTTTATCCATAAGGAATTTTTCTTTATGGTTGGAGTATTATTAGTCTACTCCATCACTCCAACAAAATACCTGACAGAATTATTATATAAAGGAAAAAGTCTTATTCTGGCTCGTGAGTTTGGAAGTTGCAGTCCATGACTGTTGTCCCTATGTTTTTAGGCCTCTAGTGAGGCAGCACAGCATGGAGGGAGTGTGTGGAGAAGTGAACTGTGTAACCCCGCCACCAAAAAGTAAAGAGGAGGAGGGCATGGTCTTCATGAAGGTTCCAGGGCCTCCTGGGAATCAGATCCTTAACACATGGATGTTTAATGATGACTAGTCCAAACTACAGCAGCTAGCAGTTCTCTCCCCTCATTACCTGGTCTTATTTCCTGTTTGTATTATCTCAAGGAAAGGCAAACTTGACATTTTATTAAACAGCTTATGAATATTTGAAAATGTTCATTGTGCCTTTTTGGCAAAATTTCCATAATCTGTTGGTAGCTTGTTTTAACTCTTTAGACCTCTATCATCATAGATTTAAAATTTTATGATTTTTGTTACATATGACTTCCTTACTTTCAGGTGTTTTGCTTTCCATTTGATCATTCATGCATGTTTTCAACTGTTGATCCAATCATTTTTTATTCTAGAATACTTTAAAAGCAATTATTTTGCCACACTATTTGTAGGAATTTCTTAGGGTTTTTTTTTTTGTACAAAAGTTCATTTACCTGTAAATATTTATGTTCATACTATGTGTCATATATCAGTCATGGAAAGGCAATAGTGCAATATAGTTAATATTTTCTAATGTGAAATTTAGAATTTAAAAAGACACATGTTAAAGTTCTGCCACTTTTTATACATTTCGTGATTTGTGCTTTGAAGGTAAAGCTCCTGTGGGATTTCCACCCTGGTGGGTAATGGTTATGGAAGATGATTTGACAACCTTATCTTTGTTCTCAGCTTCTCTTACTCCTCTATACCAAGGCAAACTCTGATTTTATAGGCTTAGGATATTATTATACACAGATTTCATCCTTGATAGATTCGCAGTTAACTCAGATGGCCTTTAGTACCTAGTTGTTTTTTTTTTAAATTTTTTAATTTTTTCATTTCTTGAGACAAGGTCTTGCTTTGTAGTTCTGGCTGGTCCTGAATTCAGCCTCAAAATCGGCAATCCTCCGGGGCCGTGGGGTTAGCTCAGTGGTTCCGGCGCCTGTCTTGCAAGCACAAAGACCCGGGTTCGATCCCCGGTAACCACATACCATACTGGGCGTGGAGAGTCACGCCCAACAGCAACCAGTACCACATACCACAGTGCTGGGCGTTGTGGCTCACGCCTGTAATCCCAGCACTTGGGAGGCAGAGGCAGGAGGATTGCTGTGATGTGAGTTGGAGGCTGAGCTCAGGGCCAGCCTGAACCACAAAGCGAGACCCTGTCTCAAAAAACCTAAAAAAAAAAAAAAAAATCGGCAATCCTCCTACCTCCGCCTCCCTAGTGCTGGGATTACAGGCATGAGCTACCATGCCCAGCACTGTGGTATGTGATTACTGGGGATTGAAGCCAGGCCCTTGCACTTCCAAGGCAGGCGCTGGAACCACTGAGCTAAATCCCTGGCCTACTACCTAGTTTTTTTTGTCCGCCATCAATCTGGACTTTTTTTTTAACATCTAAGAAACACATTTTAATGCTCTTTAAAGGACAGCATGATCGGGCAGGTTTTTCTGTAGAAACGGTATAGTAAATGCCAAGTTCAGCAGTGAGAGTCTTGTGTTCTCATCACTGATGGCTTTGGAAATGTGCTGTCTCCGTCTGATACTAAAATAAAATTCATCAGTGGTTTCTTTAGTAATACTTTTCCAGTGTGTGTGTTGATCAAGTCAGTAAGAATTTATGAATAGCTATTGATTGGGCCCTTTGCGTCAAAATTGTATTTTACCATTGGTTAAATTATTTGTTTAGTTTATGAGTAACTTTTATATATCCCTTCTCTTTGCCAGATTTTGGCAACTGTATTCCTTCCAGTAGTCACTGAAAGTAAAAGAGCTTGCTGCATTAATTTAGAATCAAAATCTTTGTGAAGTAACCAGTATTTTGAGTCCTTTTTTGTTTATACTTACTATATACATATACCTTTTTTTTTTTTTTTTAATAAGTTGGTCTTATTTCCTCACTGCTTTTAGATTCCAGTTTTTTTTTCCTTAGGTGTGCAGAGAGAATCCATGGCTTTATGGTGTCTGGAAAGAAGTAAAGGCAGTCTTAGTTCAGGAGCTGGATTCTAATCTTAGTTCTGGCATGGATAGCAGAGATGACAGGGAACTGGCAAGAGAAGAGGGCACTGGAGTATCAGGTTCTCATCAGCTTGGGTGAGTGTCTTCTTAATCACCCTTTCACGTAATGTTTTCCCTTACATTGGAAGTACTTTGATGGAGTCTTTCTGTCTAGCAGCCTTGTTTCTTGAGCACAGTGGGATCCCATTTCTTGTATTAGGTTTGGTTTCTTGAAAATAAAGTAAAGTTATGAAATCAGGTACATTGAGGGTGCTAAATAATGTATGTGGTATTATTTTTAAGCTGGCATATTTAGCTTTGGTATTATGGTTATTATGAAGTTGGCATTGTAACCTACATAGTTGAACAGTTAGTGTTAATAAAGATTCCTTTTTTTTCTTTTTGTTTTTTGGTCCTGGGTATGCACGGTACCTTAAATGTGTAAGGCAGGCTCCAGAACCACTAAGCTAAATCCCTGGTCCAAAAATTCTTAATATTTAAACTTTACTGAGCATTTCTATATTTCTATGGACATCACTTATTACCTTGATACTAGATAACTTAGTTTTTTAAGATGATTTTTGTACTAATAACAATGTTTCTTTCTGTCCATTCTTGGCAGTAATTAAGACTTTACTGTATACGTTTGTAGTCTCCTTCCTGGTAATGAATTTGACAAAGCTGAAACCAAGCTTTTACATGTAATTTATGACCTGTTATATCGCTTCAAATCACACAATTTTTTTTTTTTAAGGTTTTTTGAGACAGGGTCTCGCGTTGTGGTTCAGACTGGCCCTGAGCTCAGCCTCCAACTCACATCACAGCAATCCTCCTGCCTCTGCCTCCCGAGTGCTGGGATTACAGGCGTGAGCCACCATGCCCAGCACTGTGGTATGTGGTGCTGGTTGCTGCTGGGGTGAGTCTCCACGCCCAGTGTTGTTATGTGGTTACCGGGGTTCGAACCTGGGTCCTTGCACTTGCAAGACGGGCGCCAGAACCACTGAGCTGTATCCCCGGCCCAAATCACGCAGTATTTTAAAAAAATATATATCAACTGCTTCAGGTTTGGACTGATGTGGCTGTGTGGCCAGGAATAAGGTCAACTCCAGGTGTGACTCCTGGGCCATCCATTTAATAGCCTGTGGAACTTCCTCTGGTGGTTACAAGAATGGCTGATTTCTACTCAGCTTTGCCTCTGTTATGAAGCAGAGAGAGAGAGGTCCAGGTCTGAGGTAAATACTCTAATCATGGGGCTGCTTACCTGTAGAAGGCTATTGTGCTGAGTAGTAGCTCTGTGGTATGCACTTTGGCATGTGCATGTGTGTGCCCACATTCACATTACAGTCCAGGAAGGAGCAGCAGCTCCATGTGGAATGTTGTAGACCTGCCTTGACATAGGAATTTTGGTCCTAAAGCCCATTCTAAAGTTGCATTATATTCAACGAGCAGCCCTTTATTGAATGCCTCTGGTTGCTGGCAGTTTCTCAGCAGCAGGGTTGTGATCTTGTCATTTCTTGTTAATAAAGCTTTTATTTAGCTTAACAAATAATATCTTCTGTTTACATCCATTATCTCAAAATGGTAAACTTGAAATGGATGTTTGTGACTTTTTATTAATTAGTACTATCAGGGTACCTTGTACCTTGCTTGGTGTAGCCATTTAGCTACTTGTATATTTCTTCTACTCAAATGTTGTCTTAAACGAGGACAACCCCCCTATAACTGTAGACCCCCTCTCTGTTTGAAATTTTATTTATATTTTTGGTACTGGGGATTGAACCCATCCAGGGTCTTTACATTAAGCTATATCAACAGTCTTTAAGAAAACAAGTATTTTTGTGACAGGGTCTTAATAATTGCTGAATGGCCCGGGCTGGGCTTCAACTTGGGATCCTTCTGCCTCAGCTGAGGTTAAAGGCACGTGCCACTATCCTAGACTTTGAAATGGTTTTTTATCTTTCCTATTAGGTAGGCATTTTCTCCAGGGTCAGTTTTGTTTGTATTTTCCAATTCCTAGGAGAGGTTCTATTAGAACATTTACTGTCCCATAGCAGCGATTTGACTTTCCCAGCATTTGTTTGTTGCTGAATAGCACAAAAGTGTGAACATTTCATCTTCATATTTAAGGTGTATTTAGGGTATACATTAAGTCCTTTCTTTTCTTTTTCTTGTTTTTAGATGAGGCCTCTTTGTATAGCCTGGGCTGGCTTACACATAGGTGTACCATCCTGCCTTGTTGGATTTATCTTCTGTTCTCTTATGTTAGCTCTCTCTCTCTCTAGTCCAGGCTTGATTTAAACTTACTCTGTAGGCCAGGTTGACCCTGCAACTCACTGCAATCCTTCTTCTGCCTCAGCCTCTTGCATGTTGGGGGGTTCAGGTGTCCACCACCATGCTTGGCCAAGTTTCTTCCACTTAGCAAATTCAGGTACATCAGAGAATGTTAGAGCTGGAAGAGCCCTTACACAGTGTTGACCAGCACACATATTTTACACATTCAGAGCTAATGCTCAGGATGTTTGGTACCTGATAGATCTGGCTAGTGATGGTGATTAGTGCACCACTGAGCTAAATCCCCGAATTAAATACTTCTTTTATACTGCTATAGATCTTTTTGCATCAGTTTTTTTAATTTGTAAAATTCTGTTGAAATGGAATGACTACTTGAAAAGATGATCTTCCTTGTATTTTTCCGAGCATTTAAATAATTTCTTTGGTGTTTGCTATGTTGATTAGTGCTCAGTGCCTGTGCTAAGCCGCACTAGGTCTGTGGGAGTTCAAAAGTGACAGGAGGTGGATACCACTCTGGAGAGGTGTAAAACCTGAGAGCAGCACATACGCAGGAAAGGCAAGGTGTGTTTATGGGAGAGGGTTTTGGAAAGCCTGCAATAATTAGGGGACATTTCCTAAATGAGGTAGTTGTGAGGTTTTATGTAAGTGAGGGACTGTTTCCAAGGGAGGGTAAAGTGTGTACCCTTATCTAGTAAGGAAACAGTTCAATTGTTAAGAGTGCATGGGCGGGGTTCTAGAGGTCTTTGACACCTAGGCAGGATGTTTTTGTTTTCTGTTTGAAAGCACTACTTTTGCAACAGTTCAATAGGATGGCTTGGTGTGAAGAAAGACTAGGAAGGACCAGGGGGCCTATGAAGGAAGGAGTTGAAAATCTAAGATGACTACTTGTCTGACTGGGGGTGGGGTAAGGGTCCACCAAATGGAAATAAAAAGCTACTTGTCTGTCTGCCTTTCCTCCAGAGAAACCCACATTTAAGTGTTTTCTGAACCAAAGTACATATACAAGAGGAAAGTATTCATGATGGTGAATGTCTTTCTAGAAAGGCACAATGTAAGGTAATACTTACTGTAAACATTCTAGATTGAATGATGTGAAGATAACCAACATTTTTTTCTTCTGTAAGTCAAGACAATACATAGAAGAATAGTTTATATAGTTTGAGGTTGGAAAAAAACATTTCTTGGACTATAAGCACAGTGATAGGAAGCTGTTCTAAGGTTTATCAATATGTGCTGAAGGACTTTATATAGAAGAGTTTACATACCATTGTGTTAGGACAGCAGTTGACAAACTTGTATTTTTGAAGACTTCAGAGACTTTTTGTTTATGTAGATTATTATGTGTACCTGCTTACTGTACTAGCAGGTAAGATGAGAAAACAAATATTTAAGTACAAATAATAAATCTATTACATATAAAAATATTTTAGAGATAAGAAAATGTACATATATAACAGAAATAGTTATGAGAGTGGTGTGCATAATTCTAAATTTTTCATCTCTTTAATATCAAGCTTAATAGAAGTTAACTTTTCATATTGGGTCAGAATAAATGCAGAAGCAGAGATCACAGCACATAATAAAATTTCTATATATATGTATATATCTATCTAAATATATGTATATATATTTTGTGATAGGGTCTCACTTTGTAGTTCAAGCTGGCCCTGAACTCATATGTGGCCCATAGCCCAGGTTAGCTTTGAACTCACAGCAGTTCTTCTGCCTCTACCTCCTGAGTGCTGGAATTACTGCTGTGAGCAACTATGCTTGGGGCCACACCTACTTTGGAAGCATAAAGGCCTGAGTTAAATCCCCTGCACTACAAAAAAAAAAAAGTACAAAATTAAGTGGGCTGTTTCTTGGAAGGACTTTGTAACTTTAGTTTCTATGATTTATTAATATATATATTTTTGTAGCACTCTCAACACTTTGTTTCTGTAAATACACCCATGCCCGCACATCTGTGTGTATAGACTGGAGCACTATGGGAAGTTCCATGAGCTAAAAATGTACTCTGTAGTACTAGATCTAAGAATTTTTTTTTTTTTCTATATGGGTTTTATTGTCCTAGTTTTTTTCTTAAGTAGAAATTGACTAAATGGTACTATGGATGTACATAGAATCTCTGCTTCTTTTATTGTTGAACACATCTGCTTTTTTTTTAAAAAAAAATGACCTTTCCAAGCCTGAACATGTTAGTGTGTTCCTGTAATCTCAGCACTTGGGAGGCTGAGGCAGGAGGATCAATGAGAAAGTTTGAGGTCAGCCTGGGCCGCATAGTAAGTTCAAGGCCAACCTGCTGGACATATTGAGATCCTGTCTCAGAAACAAAACAAAATGAATCCCTTCAACTATAATTCCCCTCTTGCAGTTAGATTATGGGATGAGATGTCATCCGAAGCCACTGTTGTCAGACAGGCTCCACTTGTCCATTCCTGGTTGTTGGGAAAAAAGTGCTTCCCTTTGCGGTTTGAAGTACAAAATGAGATGGAGTCGGGGAGAGGGTTGCCTATTGTTTTTCTGTGTACAGTTACACATTCAATTTCTTTCAGATGATTTAGACATTTTTGCATTTGAATAACAAATTTCCCCAATGTTATTAAATATCAAGACCTTTAAATGCCCTAACTGATCAAGTCAGGTCAGTAAGAGACATCTAGTGCACATAGTGATACTGATTTCTGTTTAAAACTGAAGTCTCTTAGCTAGGGCCTCTCTGCTGCGTGGGTGAGAAAAAGGCACCATCACTGATAATATAGAATGTCAGGTTATAAGAAGCTTCATGCCTTGAGGACTGTGCAGCCCACAAGGGCAAAGATACACTGCTGTTCTGATACCTCTTGTTCATAGAGCTGAATGTTTATTGAATGAATAACTGTAAATGTTTTCTTTTCAATACAAAATTCAAGCTCAAAAACCATGAATTTTTAATTTGGAAATTACTTGTAGCTGTAAAGATGAAATCTTTAAACCACAAAATTATTTTTCTACTTTAAGAGAAAGCAGCTGTAATCTTTTAATTTTTTATATTAAACAATTTCTCTTTGTACTGCTTTTGTGTTTCTTCTGGGTTTTTATAGTTTATTTCATACTTTTGGAATTCTTGGGTATCTTCAAAGGCAAAGGCTTCTGAGGGTTTCCGTATCTGTTATATGGCTCTGTAAGGAGTGAGGAGGGAAGGATTTGTAGTTTTCTGTTGGGTCCAACTGTAGGGATTATAATAAAATGTGTTGGTCTAGAAAGTCTCATTGAATTGATTCTGTTTCAGAAGACTAGGAGGAGGACAGTAATGCCAGTTGTCTTTTGGCTTCTGTTTAACAAATAAGGTCCTCAGGAGATTTAGGAAGCCTGCCCTTTGTCCTCAAAGGCACCTGGTACCCATGTTGAATGAAGATCTAAATTAGTATTCAGGTAAAATTTTCAAACATTCGTCACTCCTTCCCCCTTTGGTTATATTGAGCGAGGGTCTGTCTTGCTATCGTGGTTCAAGGTGGCCATGAGCTTACTGTGGTAGCCCAAAGTGATCTCTAATTTGTGATGATCCTCCTGGCTCAGATTCCCCACTGCTGAGATGATAGATATGTGCCACTGTGCCTGGTCCCCAAGTTAAATTCAGGGTTCAGTTTTAAATTTATTTGCAGTAAGCCCGGTTTTGTAATTATGGAGTTTATTTGCTGAAGATGATTCTGTGCTACTTAGTAGTTAACATTAGTACAAGTGGTAGTAATGACCTATGCAATTTTGAAAGCATTGTTAAATTTTCAGTTTAATGTTTCAAGAAAGTAAATAGGGCTCTTGTCAAGTTTAAATCATCCCTGAAAACTAAGGAAGAGGCTGGGGTGGCAAAGTTGCTTTGCCTGTTGCAATCAGCTTCTTTGCTCAGGGCAGAGTAGAACTGCCCTTGGGCACTGCCATGTCTGGTGTGGAAGAGGGGTCCTCAGGCCCCTCATAGTCTGAAGCCAGGTTATGGGACTTGTGGGTATATAAGAGAGGAGTCAGGATAGGAGCTCTTCTGTTAGAACTTGATAGCTGGCTGCGTGCCATTGAGAGTTCTTGCATGCGTATTCCTGTCCTCTTTGGTAATGGCAGCATCCTTCCTACTTTCTCGTCATCCTTTTTAAGTTTCATTAGGGAGAACACATGGTATTTGGGGAGTCTTGCTTATTTTGCTCAATACGAGAGCTCTAGATCCATCCAACTTTTTTCTCCCTTGTGGGAATAAGAGGAGTGTAAGGGCAGGTAATAGAGGTATGAATGTGAGACAAGTAATAATTTGTACATTGAAGCACCCTTTAACCTGCCCATTGTGTAACTGAGATCAGGCAAGAGGTGTGTGTGTGTGTGTGTGTGTGTGTGTGTGTGTGTGTGTGTGTGTGAGAGAGAGAGAAAGAGAGAATTATCTAATAGTATATTATGTGCATGTACAAATAAAATGAAACTCAATAATCATATAATTAATAAAAATGATAAAAAGATAAGTCTTTGCTTGTGTTACTCAGCCTATCCACACTTTAATGGTCTGATTTGCCAAGTGGGAACAATGAAGGGTTGGCCGAATGTTTATAAGGAAGCTCTCCAAAGCAGTACCTACTTTTCCTCTCTACTAAATTGGAATTCTTTTGAAAACTGAAGATAAATTGTATAAACTGAACTATTTTAAGGGAAATTTTGGACTTTCCAGGCTTTTTTCTGTAAGATGTAGAATCTTTCGAACATTACCTAGTGAAATTTCCTTCCAGTCCCTGTATTTATAGAGACCTTTGATTTGCTTGGGTCCTCTCTAGCTGTGCTGAAAAGAAAGGAAAGAACAGGGAAACTAAAGGGCTTAAATTTCTCTTTTTCAGTGATAAATATAGTCCTTTCAGGATTCTAATTCTTCCTAGAAGTTTGGCCAACTGTCTCTATCTGGTGTGTTAGGCCTGTAAAGAATCCTAGTGTAGGGCCAGGGATATAGCTCAGTGGTTCCAGCACCTGTCTTGCAAGGGCAAGGACCTGGGTTCGATTCCCCGGTAACCACATAACAATACTGGGCGTGGAGACTCACCCCAGCAGCAACTGGTAACACATACCAGTGCCGGGTGTGGTGGCTCACACCTGTAATCCCAGCACTTGGGAGGCAGAGGCAGGAGGATTGCTGTGATGTGAATTGGAGGCTGAGCTCAGGGCCAGCCTGAACCACAAAGCGAGACCCTGTCTCAAAAAAAAAAAAAAAAAAGAATCCTAGTCTAACCAGAAGGGATTTGGGTGTGGTAAGGCAATTAGAGGCCCTCAATAGAAGATATCCTAATTAGTGATCTGCATCTCTCAAACCAGGGTGTTGACTGCTGGAAGTAGCAGGAGTTACTATGAAAGATCAGTGACTAATGAGTCCTAGCATTGTATGTTATATATTGTGAAATAGAAAATGCTCAATGTAAAATAAGGTGAAAGGGGACAATGTTGAGATTGTAACAAAAAAGTAAGGAAACAAATTTTATGTATATGGGGGGTGGTAGGGTGGGTAGGGCTATGGGAAAAAATGAGAATTAAGTTGTGTCTTATACTGGTACAAATCCCCATT
>PVIR01024254.1:0-11647 GCA_004026965.1 Petromus typicus | reverse complement strand
GCTTTGAAAATCTGATTTGCCAGTGTTTGAGCCAGAGGAAGTGTTAGTGCTGCTACTTCTGACTTTATTTTTTTGTTTAGAATTTGTGAATAGAAAGTCTCACCTTGTATTTTGTTTTTTGGTAGGTAATTAGTTGTAGATGGGGGTGAAAAGTAAAATTACAAAAGAAACTGAGAGCACACAAGGTTTTGTTAGGTTTCTCATCTCTGACTACACTTGTCATAATTGAGGAATAATTAGTATTTAGGAAAGCCATTATAATAAGGGATTTAATAGTTTTTCTGCCTTCATTTTACATGACCACCACCTGGGAGGAAATTTTGTGCACCTATGAGGAAAGAAAATGATCAAGTTTTAGATTTAAAACCTAATTGTTAAATCTTGATTAAATGATGTCTATTAGGTTGTAATTTTATCTATCTATAAAAAAATGGGTGATAGCAGATTTGATTGCCTGATTTCCTAAAGCAGTCTTTTATTGTAATGAATTTTAATTGTATGTGTGTCTGGGAGCTGTTTTCAGCCATTAAGAGAGGAAAAATGGACGAGACATATTGCAAAGTGTTCATCTAGGTATATAGCTTTTAGCTTGTGGGTTTGGAAGGGTTAGGAAGAAAACTTCTCCCTTCCCTCTCTTTCCACAGAAGTATCCTGCAAAAACTCCTAAATCCACGTTCTTTAATTTTGTATGAAATATTACAGTAACATTTCAGATCTCAAAAGATGTGGTTCATGGACGTGGTTGGGTCAGTAGTGTTTGATCTTTTTCTTTGTGCCAAGCACTGTCCTAAGCACTCTGCATGCATTTACTCATTTTATTTTTCACAGAAGTCTTGAGATGTAGGTGGGACCCATTTCCTCATTTTACAGATAAGCAACTATATAGCACAGGGTGGTAAAGTGATTGGCTGAAAGACAGAGCTCAAATTTAAATTCACCAAGGCTGTGGATCTGTAGTGGGTGATCGTGATGATGATTCTAGAGTTCTGTGTGCCAAGATATTAGACACAAATTATGAATCAGGGCACAGTTTTTAGTTTTGTAACTTTCTTAGCATTGTCTTTATGAACTGTTTTCAGATAAGAATAATTTGCAGGATTTTGTCACATTTGAGTTAGAGCATTGTAAGAAACTTTAAAAAAGGCAGCTTTGGGGGCCAGGGATTTAGCTCAGTGGTTCCAGTGCCTGTCTTGCAAGCACAAGGGTCTGGGTTCGATCCCCTGGTAACCACATACAATACTGGACATGGAGACGCGTGCCCAGCAGCAATCACAGTGCCAGGCCTGGTGGCTCAGGCCTGTAATCCCAGCACTTGGGAGGCAGAGGCAGGAGGATTGCTGTGATGTGAGTTTGAGGCTGAGCTCAAGGCCAGCCTGAACTACAAAGCAAGACCCTGTCTCAATAATTTTTAAAAAAGGCAACTTTGGCTGTTGTTACACCTGCCTGAAACTTTCATTGTCTTTCTGTTGCTAGTAGAACAGAATTTTCAAGCACTCTTTTAGGCATTCAGAGTTACCCATTCTATGCCAGAGGCAATATTTTATGAAGTAACCAAAAATTATCATCTAATATGCTCGGTGAATTCTTACCCTATGACTTTTATTCACACCCGTATTTCAATGGCTATCTACACATGATACCTTTTTCATTACTTGTTGGCCTCTGCATTTTATTAGTGTTGCTATTTTCAAATGAACCTGACGTTGACCTCTAGCACCCAATTTTCAGTTTTCAATTTCTAATACTTGGCATAGAAAGATCACTTGTGTGTCTCACATGTAGTTTAACATGGAATGTGAAGATGACTCAGACATTTCCTGACTTAGTTTATGTGTATATATACACTGCTCCTGTAACCTGTTAAGGACTTATTGTGTGTAAGTGCGCATTGATTTCAGGGCTGGAGTAGAGAATAATTATCCCATGGTAGTGCCTGAAATTGGCAATTTTTTTTTTAGGTTTTTTTGAGACAAGGTCTCGCTTTGTGGTTCAGGCTGGCCCTGAGCTCAGCCTCCAAATCACATCACAGCAATCCTCCTGCCTCTGCCTGCCGAGTGCTGGGATTACAGGTGTGAGCCACCACACCCAGCACTGTGGTTTGTGGTACTGGTTGCTGCTGGGCGTGAGTCTCCATGCCCAGTATTTTGTAGTTACCGGGCATCAAACCCGGGTCCTTGCGCTTGCAAGACAGGCGCTGGAACCACTGAGCTAACTCCCCGGCACGAAATTAGCAATTTTTTGAAAGTGTTTGTTGATTTTGGACTAATATAAAATGTTGATTTTATTCTGGATTTTGGTTCATTTTTTTCTGTAAATCTATCACCCTTTCCCCCATTGAACTCAGGACCAGGGGATTGAACTCAGGATGGGAAAGCACTACTGAGGTAAAGCCTGGGCCCCCTCTAAATCCTGTTGTTAGAAGCTAGCTGGACAGATGTACAAATCAAGACATTAAAGCATAAAGGGCGGGTTAATTCACCTTGTATTTACATTGCTAAACCGGCTACCAAGTCATACTTGTGCATTGGATTCTATCAGCTAGCTTTGCGCTCCATTGTGCTTGACCTCTTTCTTTATAATTTACACTTTGTGTTGGCTCTGAAGAAAAAGGGAAATAAAGTGAGTGGATAAACAAGCCCAACTTCATTTTCTTTATTACACAATTTTGGATCAGTAGGGTAACCTCTACAAGGACATAGATAAGTGTAATTTTTCCCAGATTGTCTTTTGTATGGAGTATGTATTTAGGAATACTAGTGTTGGGGCTTGCTGTAAGGTTGGTCACCTTGGATATCTTACAGTCCTTATACTAGTGTGACAAATCACACATCTTTGGACCACAATGACTAAGCAGCGGAGTTATAACCTAACAACTGTGAGGGTTTACCGTTTAGAGTGTGAAGCTGTTTTAGCCTTTTGGCAGGATTTTGCTTTCATCAAGATGATCTCAGCTTTCATTAAGTTTTCATCTAATTGAAAAGATTGATTTTTGAGTAGGTGAGAATCCTTTTATGTAATGTCTCAAAGGACAGAGTATGGGTCAAATTACTCTTCAAATGGATGGTAATTGTGAGCAAGAGGCTTTTAAAATGGAGATAGCACGTTACCCAGAGCTTACTGGAACCAAGAGCTTTTATAAGTAATAAGCTCCCACGTTTGTAAATAATGAGAACTATAATGGCCCAGTGAAAGCCCAGAGACAGGACCTGACCAATAGTTTGCTTTAACGTCCATCTCATTCTAACACTAGCATTTTACAGTAAGACCTAGAAAGTTCAACATTTGATATTTGGCTTTGCAGTTAATCCTTCCATAGATCACTGAAGTGTTTTATAAAATGGGTACATGGTCTTTATATATCCCAAAGTCTGGCAGGGGGAAATACTGAGATCAAGTCAGTAATTTCGAGATCCACTTAAACATTTCTTTGCACTTTGTAAGGAGGTGGTGGTGTATAGAGTAGGCCTTGAAAAGGAGTCAGTATTAAACATTATCATTAAGCTCTTTGAAATACTTTTCTGGAAACACTACACAGCAATAAATCAACTTTCTGAGAGAGAATACTTCACTATTAAATATCTTATTTTCATCCCAGCTTTGTAATGAATAGAGGAATATTCTTCCTTAAATGTATAGAATCTCAAGAGTTTAAAATTTTACTTTACTTTCCCCCCCTCCCCGGCCCCGGGGTTGATCCTGAGCTTTTACATTGTGCTACAACTCCAGCCTATGTTTTGAATTTTAAGATAGGGTCTTTCTGAGTTGTCTGGGGCGGTTTCATACTTTAAATAGTTCTGCCTCAGCCTCCTAACACCCACCATGCCCGAGGTATCACGTTTTTAAGGGTCATTTTATATTAATGACTAAAGGAATATTATTTCAAAGACTTAAAATGTAATCATGGGCACAGTCATGGACTCTTAGAGAATCTTTATTTAAAGTCTGAACAAACTACTCATTTAATCATAATGAGCCTGTAACTCTTGACTTCTGTTTGAGGGTATTTAGGTATAGGAGATGGAACTCATGACCTTATGCTTGCAAGGGAGACAGCTGCTCCACTGCCTCAGATTCCCGACCCTTGTTAAGATCTGCAACTGTAGGGGCTTAGTTGTTTTCAAACATTGTTGTCTTTGTAAATGCTAGTTTTCTGTTAATCTAAAGACCAATAATTTGTTTTCCTCTGCTCGTTTCTTTTGTAGTTAATTTTTAGGGCACATCTACAGATGTTTTCTTTGTATGTTTAAGGCTGAATGAGGAAAATTCAGTTCAGGAGAAGAGTTGATCTTATCTTAGGTTGAATTTTCTTTTTCGAGACGGGGTCTCGCTTTGTGGTTCAGGCTGGCCCTGAGCTCAGCCTCCAACTCACATCACAACTCACATCCTCCTGCCTCTGCCTGCCGAGTGCTGGGATTACAGGCGTGAGCCACCACGCCCGGCACTGTGATATATGGTACTGGTTGCTGCTGGGGTGAGTCTCCACGCCTAATATTGTTATGTGGTTACTGGGCATTGAACCCGGGTCCTTGTGCTTGCAAGACAGGCGGCGGAACCACTGAGCTCTATCCCCGGCTTGAATTTTATTTTTCTATGTGTATTTCACATAGCGATCTGCTTACTGAAATGAGAGGATGAAAATGTTCATGTCTGCTTTGGCATATTTTATGTGCGTTCTATCTATTGGCCAGGCAGTTTTCGCAGTCCGGCCAATAGTTGGTGTACTAGATCTGGAAAAATTAGGTTATATTTAACCATATGAATTTTCAAATGGTTTTTTTTCAAATGATTTTAAGCACTACGAATTGATTATGCAAGCTTTATGAGATTTTAGTAATTAGTTTGACTATTGTAATTGTAAATTTGTAGTGAAAATGGCTGATATTTTAGAATTCTAAAATTTTAAGGGTTTAAAAACTGAAACGTGCCGGGCGTGGTGGCTCACGCCTGTAATCCCAGCACTCGGGAGGCAGAGGCAGGAGGATTGCTGTGATGTGAGTTTGAGGCTGAGCTCAGGGCCAGCCTGAACCACAAAGTGAGACCCTGTCTCAAAAAAAAAAAAAACCTAAAAAAAAAAAAAAAAAAAAAAAAAACTGAAACGTATCTCTTTTTTTGAGACAGGATTTCACTTTTGTAATTCAGGCTGGCCCTGAGGTAGCCCAGGCAAGCCTTGAACGCACAGCAATCCTGCAGCCTTTGCCTTGGGCCTCTGGGATTACAGGTGTGAGCCACCACTCCCAGCATTACTATGTGGTACTGATTGCTGGTGGTCTGAGTCACCACACCCGGCATTGTTGTATGTGATTACCAAGGATCAAACTCTGTGGACCTTATGCCTGTACTTGCAAGGCTGGCACCAGAACCACAGAGCTAAATCTCTGGCCTTGATATCTTAATCAACCTTGAATTTGAGATGGGAGGCTATATATCCTGTATGGATTGGAATACATCTTTTTTACCCCTTTAAAAGACTGTCCTTAGAAGCTTTTAAGAACTTTAGCAGGGTATCTTGCCTTTGCTCCTGCAAGGAGTCTCCTGTACATGTGTTTAACAGTCTGTCAGATGCAGTGGGTGGTTCTTTTCTCTCCTTGATGGTAAACTAATGGCCCAGGTCTCTCAGGCACTTGATATTCCAGGAAACAGTCACTGAAGTCCCTGAATGTTATGCTGTTACTTTACACCAGATTCTGAGATTTGACTGTAGATCTACCTAGTATTGTTTCCCTGCCCTGTTCCACCAAAGTTGGGAGGAGAAAGAACATTATTAGGCAGAGTGAGTCCTCTTGGTACTAGTGACTGATGCCGAAGATCTCTGGGTATGGAAACTACAATGACATAGTTACCATTTTGATTTGGTTAGAGCACTGGAAGAGTTAAGGCTCTTTTTGTCTTTAAAATTTGTACCTTGGTTGTGTGTCTGTAACCAAAGTGAAGTATGGCTTGGGTCTTACAAGTGTCTGTTTTATAAAATGTATGCGAATTTACTCAGGAGAGAGCTTCTGTAGGAGCTTATTTTATTTTATTAGTACATGTGTATAGTACCTAATATTTAAATTCCTTGAGGGGAGTTGGTAATGTACATGATATATCTCACTTCTGTTTGTTGTAGTCACATTTTATTTTATTGTTTTTAGAATTGATTTTATTTGTACATTTTATATATATTTATGATCACAATCGACATTGAGCATTTGTACCAGTACATGACACAACATCATTCTCATTTTTTCTTACTTACTTCTTTTTAAAATTCCCTGTCCTTCGAGCCTTCCGGCTCTACTCATCCATTGATCCCTGTCCCTCCTGTTTTGGGTACATTTCCAGTATGCAGTGTTTACATGCCTTGTGTAGAGTTGGTACATGTATGTAATGTATCACAATTCTTGTTTTTCATCCTTAATCCCTTTCCTCCTCTTCCCCTCCCTATCTCTTTTTTTTTTTTTATTATCTTTATTGGTACATTAAATATACACATCATGATTGCACTCCATAATGGGGATTTGTACCAGTATAAGACACAACTTAATTCTCATTTTTTCCCATAGCCCCACCCACCCTACCAACCCCCATATATATAAAATTTGTTTCCTTACTTTTTTGTTACAATCTCAACATTGTCCCCTTTCACCTTATTTTACATTGAGCATTTTCTATTTCACAATATATAACATACAATGCTACCCCTCCCTATCTCTTGATCTCTTTCACAGTCTGCCTCCTTACTTCTAGTTATCTTCTATTTTGTTGTTTATTTTTACTCAAGGTTTCTCATATAAGAGAAACAACTTGATATTTAAGCTTGTGTGTCTGCTTAATTTCACTTAACATTGAGTTAAAAATATCATATTACAGGCCAAGGATTTAGCTCAGTGGTTCTGGCACCTGTCTTGCAAGCACAAGGGCCTGAGTTTGATCCCCAGTAACCACATACAGTACTGGGCGTGAAGACTCATGCCCAGCAGCAACCAGTACCACATACCACAGTGCCGGGCGTGGTGGCTCACGCCTGTAATCCCAGCACTCCGGAGGCAGAGGCAGGAGGATTGCTGTGATGTGAGTTTGAGGCTGCGCTCAGGGCCAGCCTGAGCTACAAAGCGAGACCCTGTCTCCAAAAAAAAAAAAATCATATTAACAGATACACACGAAGGACTATCTTTTTGTTTGTTTGTTTGCTTTTTTGAGACAGGGTCTCGCTTTGTAGCTCAGGCTGGCCCTGAGCTCAGCCTCAAACTCACATCACAGCAGTCCTCCTGACACCCAGTATTGTATGTGGTTACCGGGGATTGAACCCGGGCCCTTGTGCTTGTAAGACAGGCGCCGGAACCACTGAGCTAAATCCCCGGCCCACAAAGGACTATTTTTAAGGGGCTAAGCAGAGTTTGTTAGCATGGAAGGCCTGGGTACAAAGTGGAGCTGGGATGTAGAAGAGACCAAGCAGAGAAAACAGTAGTTATAGACTTATGGAAGTGGAAAGTGTAGTATGTGGAATAAAGACTGTTTTGGGCATATAAAATCAAAAGCCAGGTATTCAGTTTGTTGGAACTCTTGCTACCTTACAGTGTTATGCTGTCCACGTGATGAACATCAGTAATGATCCATGAAGGTTATGAAGGAAGCTGAGTTATGTTCTCATAGTGTGGAAGAGGATTCTGTGGTGTTACTTAAAGAGCTGATGGGGAAGGGACACTTGGGAATTGGGAAAATATGAGGGACTCCTTTGGAGGTTTGGTTGCTGGGATTTTAAATGTGACTTGGAAAGATAGTTTGAGAACAAAACTGGTTGCATTTGGAGATCAAATCTCAAGGATACTTCTCCTAGTCGCTAAACTTTATGTAGCACTTAGGATGAGACCAGGAGATGATTGAGAACCTCTGCAACATTTTTAATTTAATTGCATCATGTCTCCCTCATTTCGGGTTCATATGGAGCTGGGTTTGTCCTGCTGGCTTAGTTTTTACCTGCCTATTTTGAACGACCAGTTAAACGTCCCATGGGAATTTTCTTTCCTTTCATACAGAGCCTGGACATGTTCATAGGCATATGATAGAATCTGTGATTTTCTAAACCTCCCAATATTACTTGAATCGTTTCTCTCAGTAGATGGCACCATCTTTGAGATCTTGGGTTGACACCTGGCAGGATGATTCAGTGGTCCTAGAAATCTGCTTATGTGGCAGAGCAGTGTGTGGGGATCTTATGTCACAGCCCCTCGGGATTGTGTCCTGCCCTTCAGTGACTTCTCCCTCCTATTACCACTGCTTAGAAAGAGGATACAATCACAGGGGATATTCTACATTAGTACACCAGTAAGAATAAAAGGAAGGGGCTAGGAAAATGCAGAAGATAGAGAATGGCTATGAATTGTATTGACCCGAGCAGGGTTTTTGCATGAGAAGTTGGGAGAAAAAAAATTAGGGTGAGGAAAGCAGAAGCTTGAAAAGGCTTTAGAGTGCAAGTCTATATGGGTCCTTTTAGTGACGTTTAAGCACATGATAGCAAGACATGTTCTGAGGGAAGTTGAAGATAGTTAATCTATAAAGACTGGCATGGAAGAGTGGATGGAGGGAAACAGGTTTGAAGCAGTGTATGTCATGTTAAGAGCATGCCCTGGTGCCTTGTGAATTGGAGGATTAGGGGTGGGTTTTGGTAGCAGTGGAAGCATTAATAGTTGTGGATAGTTAACAGTTGGATTCAAAAGCATGGAGGTATGGTTCTGTGAGAATTATCCTTTTTAGATCCCAAAAGTCTTCAAAGATTGGAAAGCAGCAATAGGAAGGAGACTATATCCTTCTCCCTTCAAGAATGTTTTATTTCCTTTTTAGAGTGTGAGAGTCATCTGGGGACAGAATAAGGTGTATGCAAATGAAGTTGAATAGAAAACTGTGCAGGTGACCAAATCATTTGATAGCTGTCAGGTTTTAACTTTAGAGAGCTTCTTTGAGTAATAATTGAAAGTTTAACAAAATCCTAGTACCAAATTGAATTGTTTCCTAAGTAATCCTTGCCTTGAAGAATTCAGTTGAGGATGTAAGTGTAATATCCCTTTCATGGTATGAGTTAGCTATTGAAAGCTGGATGGCTTGCCATGGTCTCTGACCACTGGACACTTGTCTGTTCTTGCCAGTGGGCAGTGAGTAGTCCACATGTCTTGTTGAAAATCTTTTATAGTAGCTGTCAGTGGGGCTGCACATAGTATGAAATTGGGTGCTTATGAAAGTAACAGTATCTAGCCCTTGGAGGAGACAGTTATTTAAGTGTTGTGGAGTGAAGCACTGTGAGTGTTATTTTAACTGCTTTCCTAGTGTGGCACCAAGAGAGTCTGATAAACCTGACTTGGCAGATTTTTGTTCTGGGAAAGCTAATTTTTAATAAGCTCATATCTTCGTCTGAAAAACTAGATCATATAACCTATTTTATTGGGAAGGTATGATGTTAATGTCTTTTAAGCAGGCTTCGTACACTACCTGGCACATCATGAATTAACTTAATAGTTTTTTTCCACATAACAGAGCTGTCCCTTTTTTCCAAATGCCCATGTACTTGTGACATTTGCTTTTTATTGCCCTTTTTGCATGTTTGAATTACTGTCATCTGTAAAATCTGAACTGTAAAATTTACAGTTCCAGTGTCCCCAGTTCAGTCGTATTTTAAGCAAAGGCATATGTTTTAAAATCTGTTAGAGTAGGGTGTGGTGGTATATTACTATGATCCCAGTACTCAGGAAGCCAAGGCAGGAGGATTGCTGTGAGTTCAAGATCAGCCTGAACTACATAGTGAGTTCCAAGGGAAGCCTTGGATAGATGCATAGCTAGAACCTGACCCCAAAACAAAACCAAAAGCTATTAGGAAAAGAAGCTTCCAAAGATAATTAGAGAAACAGTGTCAAAACTTTGGAATGCAAGGAAACTGGGTCATGTGGGTATCATTTTGAAATTCCAGTGGTTGAGAATTTTAAGAGGCCTTGTCCTTTCACTAAAGTCTCAGTGACTAAGATGACTGAGTTTTCTGCTACTACATTTTTTGCATATGTATGTCTTTTTTGTCTTTTAGTCCTGTTTTCCTTCCTTGATACAGTTCTGGAGAGTCCCACTTTTACCTTGAAGTTGAATTTTTTTCCTCCATGCTACTCATAGCTTCAGGGTGACTTTCTGAGTGTTGCATTCTACTTCCAGTGATAGTGCAGATCAACACCGGTTAAAATGTGTAACTGTCTCTTTATTTTTAAAACATGGATTTTTATCAAACTGAAGTTTGTAAGAGTCAAAGAGATTCTTTCCCTATAAACTCTCATTGTTATTCCTTGTGTCTGTAAGCACCTTTGGGTTGTCAGCTCTATAACTCAAGGTCCATGTTTATTTCTAAATATTTACGTCTTCATCTTCGTATGAAGTAAGCAGCCATCTGAGTTTCTTGCCCGGAATAATTTGAACTGTATAATGTGTCTCAATGTAAATTAGATCTTTACTGCTTGCATTATTTTGATAAAATGAGATAACAGTATTTTGATTTTCTTATGGTTTTTGACTTTCTTGGTATATAATTTGAATTTTAAATAATTCTTTCTGTTACTTTTTAAAAAAATAGTGCATATAATGTGGCTTTCATGGCAGCTTTGTGGAAGGTGACTTTTCTGCAGTAACAGTTAAATTCTCCTGTGCAGACACAAATGTTTCTGATGTCCTTGGAAAGATTTAGAATCTCTCAAGTTCAGCCGAGACAGTTATTGTCCAAAATAGCGTGTAGCATCAGTGAAGACCAGCCGAGCTGTTTTTTCCAGTGGATCAGTCAGCATTCTGGGTAACCTCATCTCTCCAAGGGTGACCTCGCCTGGTGACTGCCAAGCACAGAAAGACCAGAGTTCTTACCTAGGGCACCCTCTTTTCTGGGACTACAGATTAAGTGACAGGGTTGAGGTAAGCCTTCCTAGAACAGGATCCTCCTATGTATCTCCTTCTGGATCACTTTTGTAGATTGATCATCTATATTCTGTAGTTTTGATCTGTTATTCTGCTTGTGCTGGAGCTGCTGACACTTCTGCAAGGGTGACCCTGACCTTGGGCTGCTGCTGATAGGCAGAATCCCCAGTTTTCTGTCTCTAAGCTGATGAGTGAGCACCTGGAGTGAGGGCTTGGGTTAATGGAACGTGGTGCAGTGAGGGCTGAGTTATCTAGTGGCTCTAGGTGGAAGAAATTTCTCCCCTTGTCTTACCCCACCCACCCCCATTATCCTTTAAAAAATACAGTGCAAAGTTTGGAAAATGCAGGTTTAGAAATTGTTTGATTTTAATGACCTTTGATTTTTTATTTTCTCTTTTATTGAGTTTATTGGTACATTTTAGGAATACATTATAATCACATTTATCATGGAGAATCATGTGCATTGTACTTACTATACACAATGTAGCTTGTTTCTCATTTTTTCCTCATTCCCCTGTTCTCCCTTCCACCCCTACCCTTGTATATACGTAAGCCTTGTTTCCATTTTTTTTTGTTTTTACCATCACATTTTTTCTTTCATGTCTTTGCTTTCCCTTGCTCCTACTTTCCTCTTTCCATTGAACAGTCTCTTCCTATCTCACAATACCTATGGTACATTCTGGAGCTCATTTACACTTTCAGTTCCTCTTACACTATCTGATTTTTTTTTTTT